>JAOXJP010025160.1:0-17095 GCA_025762735.1 Platanus orientalis
TATATATATATATATATATATATATATATATATATATATATATATATATTATATAGATATTTATTATACTAGCTGGATATTGGATAATAATCGGATACAGATAATTAGTCTAATATTTAATTGGATTCGGATATTATCCGTGATGAATATGTGTATATCCGTAATTGGTTCATTTATAATCGAATGAATGTTTTTTAATTGGACGAATATTTAATTGAAACAGATACATGTATATCTGTATTTGCTTTAAACAAATACGAAAATGAACTGAAGTCTGATAATATTTGGATACTTGCATCCCTAAATCACAGTTCAAAAGAAAGCATGTGCTACTGAGAGTTCTAAATCTCTGCTTGGCCCAATATAATATTACAGCTTGACATATAGAATAAAAATATGAAACACTACTACTCGGCCAAATATTACAGCGTGGCGTCTGCTAGCTTGTGCCTAGGCAAATACGATTTCAGCCTGGGCCAACCTTGGAACATGAAGTGAGTTGGGTGGTTGGTGATACTATTTGATGCTTTCACATGGACAGCAAGGAAAGTGACGCGAGAAAAAAAAAAAGCAAAAGGCAATGATGGGAGGATATTTGAATTAGACTTGAAAAACGATAAGATCTATGAAAATTTTGGCTTCCTAAAAATCCAAAAGATTAGTAAGAACAAAGAAACAAACAATATCACTCTTTGGCAACAGAATAACTCAACATCCATTAGAATAACTAAAGCTGTCAATTGGGCCAGGCTGACCTGAATCCTGACATGTCCAGCCTGAAAAATAATCGGGCTGGCCAACCTAATTCCGGGTTGGGCTGAGTTTGGGCCTAACTTTTAGGCCTGAAGTTTTATTTGGGCCAATTTGAGCAGGCTCAACTTCAGCCTGAGGCCCAGCCTGACCCGATTCGAACTAGTTAACAGGTAATAATTTTATTTATATGGTGATATTAGTTCCATATATACTTTTTTATTTTTATTCTTTTTGGATCCATATAATTTTAACAAACTTACTATCATCAAATAGTTTAGGTGTCAACTTTAAAAAAAAAAACCATATAATATGTATTTAGGGGTAGTTATGGGCTTAAAATTTATCCAAAAATTAATAAAGGAATTTAAATTCGGGCAGCCCAAACTCAGCCCAAAGCCCGTTACAATGTTTTAAAACGAGCTGAGTTTGGGCAAAATTTTTAGGCCCAAAGTTTATTCGGGCTGAGTTTTGGTAAACCTCAGCCCAACTCAGCCCAGCCCAATTGACAGCCCTAAGAATAACTCAACATCCATCATAGGCTGTGTAGGGCTGTCAATGAGCTGAGCTTGTGCCTCCAAGCTCCAAGTGAGCTCGTTTAACTAAGTGAACCTGAATTCAAATACACTAGGCTCATCTAGCTAAAAGCTTAGCTCATTAAGTGTCTTATATATGTTTGTAATATATATAGTTATAGCTTATTATATTATATATTTAACATTAAAGCCATGTTTGGAAGCCACTAATAATGAAGTCATTTCATTTCAAATTCCCAAGGCAATTGGTGCCATAACGTAATGGTTGAAAATGAGCTCATTTAGATTCATATTGATTTGTTAATGTATTGATTTTCATTCATCACCAAAATATGAATGATAACATATGTCATTTCATTTTTACAAAAAAACCTAAGATGACTTCATTTCTAATTTTAGTTAACAAATCAGTATAAATCTAAATGAGTTCATTTTGAACCATCTCCTTATGGCTACAAATGCCTTGGGAATTTGAAATGAAATGATTTCATTACAGGTAGTTGACAAACACACCCTTAGTATTTCGATTGTAGAATTGTAAATTAGATATTCTAGTTATATAGCATCTATATTTATTGTTAATTTGTGTATCTTATTCGCATTTTATTATCATTGTTTGTCAACACATGGGACCCTACTTGGTGAGTCAGATGAGTTTCCAACCTATTCCAGCCACGTAAGCTGATTTAAAAACTCCAATCCAAGTCAACTTGTAATTGTCAAATATGAGTTGTTGTAACTGAGTTTCTCTAGACAGCAGGCCAACACATTGCTAGTTGACCAAATAGGGATGGGAAGGAACTAAATAGGGATGCTAGAGACCTTCAACAAAATTTTCAATGATCAATCCTTTTTTCTTTCTTTCTTTTTTTGGTAGAACCATTTTATTTTTTTCTCAATCAAGTTTACTATCTCTTCTTTCCAATCAGTTGGTACTATCCAAAATTGTATGTTTTTCCTATTTTTGGTGATACCAGTAAAATTGTTATGACGGTCTTCTAACAATATGAATATGAGAAAGATCCTGAATTTGAATAAAAATAAAAACTAAAAACCCATGATAACAAAATTTTCTGGTCAAAACATTGCAAAGCCCATGTAGAACCCTCTTCTTTTTTTTCTTTTTTTCTTTCTTTTTTTTTTTTTTTTTATTTGATTTACTGTCCTATATATACTTTTTTTTATTATTATCAAAAGTTGAAACCCAGTTGGTTCAATTCTCTCTGGCCCAAAATTTGAAATTCCCTAATAATACCAGCTTGAATAAGGTTGATTATGATTTTAGTTTTTTATGAATTTTAAAATTTGAATGCCTTGACTAGAAGAAAGTTTATTGAAAGTGAACCAAAAAGATTAGCCTCATTAATCATTATGTATCCTCTTATTCTTTTGATTTTCTATTTCTTTTTTCTTTTTTTCCTTTTTGCTATGCAAGAAGCCAGTTCATGCATGGAAAGCAAGGATCTAGGGGGGAATTATCTGCACGAAGATCAACACCCCACAAGAAGCTCTCTTACGAATTATGGGGAGCAGAATCAGACCTAATATATAGGTCTTGCTATCGAGGAATAGCAAATGTGAAACCAGGATTCAATTCAAGGTCTTTTATAGTAACTCCCATAGACTTTAGTAACTATGTAAGTTGGCTTCTTCATGTCCTTATACTATTAAGTATATGTAATTTGGTGGGTTTAAAGTAGTTACCACATAAGTTGGCCGCCCTTTTTATTTGATTCCCCTTCTATTAAAATCAGTTTTTCCAATTACAGTAGAACTTGTAAATATTAATATTGCATAAAAACATCTCCTAATTAATGAAGAGTTTCTGTAAAACTGGAGCTAAGATGCTAAAATAATAGCCTGAATATCTTATCAAAAAAATTTCATCAAAAGCCAATCAGTCCCTAGAAGTTCATAACTTTTAATATTCCCCTTAAGTATAATTTTTAGATCCATTATAATGTCTAGATCCATCTACTGGATTTATGAATGAACTTCAATAAGATTTAGTCAAGATAAAGACAAAGGAAAAGGAAAAAAAATTAACATAAATACACTGTTTGAAAATAAATCCTATCCAAACTGCTCACAAAAGAATCAGATGATTCTAACAAATCCACATCCCCGAATAAATAATTCTTAAAATAGCCGTCCAATTAAGTTGAGAGGAAAAATACCATTATTCCCTAATACAAAAGATAAGATACCTTAAAACCCTAATATATAGATGTACACCTTATATGGTAATTTCTTTATTTTTACCATGACTTACTCAATTCGTGTGCCTTGTATAAATCTAGGCTCGCTCAAGAACTAATTGAATGGATTTTCATTTTGAAATGGAGAAATTTTAACACTTTTTATTACAAAAAGTAATACTTTACATAGTTAACTTAGTAACCTTTATCAATCAATAATTTATTAACTAATAACTTAAAGTAAAATAAGAGAATTAATTTAAAGAGATAGTATGTTAAAACAAATAAAGTAAAATTGAATGGAATAATGATTTCCAATAAAGCGTATAAAGCTAATAAGTATTTTTAAGCTTGCTCAATAAAATGTAAAAATTATAACCTCGGCAAGTGAAAGTAGTTCTCAATGAGATTTAGCAATGCAGGCTTTCATTAAGGAAGAACAAATCACTATAAATCTGGTACAGGAACACATAATCACACGTTATTCACACTCCTTGAACTCAAATCCAAAAGTCAATTAAATGGACCCCACGATTTAATCATTCATTACAGACAATCCCTTAGGTAAAATCAACAGCTAGCGAAAAAGCATGAGATGACAGACAAGAAAAAACACTAAAAGAGAAAAAAAAAAATTAAAAACTTTAGAAAAGCAAATATTTTGTGTGCGGCACATAGTATCAATTCAAACCATTAGTCAAGGGGCCCTCTTGATTTGGCAATTAACCAAAAACTGCAGTGATTCAATGATCCTAACCACCAAACCAACCATATCTCTGAATTTCAATTATAAAAAAATGGGAATTGGCTGTAGACCATCAAGAGATGATTTGCAACAAATTGATGGAACAACTACACAAGAATGATGTTCTATTCAAATGATCGTCTATAATTTGCATTATTCTAGAAATCTATAAAATAAACGGTATTTGTTCCCTTCTAACAAACATAATAATACAAATAAAGAATAAAAAATAGAATTGGAGTCAACCACTTGGGATGATCGAGTTTCCAACCAGTAGATAGGTTGGTAGTCCTTTGAGCAATGGAATGAGCCACTTGGCTACAATTTCTTACAGAATGTTCATAAGATATATATACAAAAGACCAAGAATGGAGACTTATTAATTGAAGTTGCCAAAGACAACCCAGGTCTTCCTCCAAAAAAGGCCTGGATTAGCTTGTATGGATTGGATTCTATTACAATCTTTTGAATCACCAATCTGTGAGCTAGTTGAAGGCCATGAAGAACTGCCTTTGCTTCCTATTCCCGAGAGCTTCCTGCATAAAGCTTTGCTCCTTCGGGTGCAATAGAAACATCTGAATCATACTTAAAGCATGTTCTTTGGAATAATCAGTAGATATCATTCAGTAAAACACCCATGCTTTAATGAAGAGCTAGTCATTTCAGTGCAACCTCAAATGTGTAATGTATTTTAAATAAATAAGTAGGGTATTACAGGTATAAAAAAGTATAAAAAGTATTTTTTCTTTATGTGTTTTTTTATCTTATGTGGGTTTGTGGTATTGTGTGTGTAAAAGCTATTCAAAGGCAAAAAGTATTTTACCACATTGGAAATGAAAGAAAAATGAAAGAGATTTATGAGATAAACTTTTTCCCATTAGCCTTTGAAGACATGCAAGTGTGATACTCACGCGCACGAGGTGGGCCCAACTTGGATGGCCAGACTAGGAAATGGGGTTGTGTGCATGTTCAGGCCCACGCACAAAGGGTGCAAATCCAGCCCAAAAAAACAAGACAAACTTTTGCCACTTGTCTTACACACCATACTTTTCAATGTATATGTGGTTCAACCATTTTTCTTAAGAAAATTGAAACAAGTTGGGTTAATCGCTTAATTAAATAAGCCATTTCTAACCATTATTTTCTTAAACAGTTTTACCCCTACCGCACCTTTTCATTAAAGGGTGTTATTTGTTGACCGTTTGTTTTGAACCATTAAATTTTAAGACAAATTTACCCTACCACACCGCTTTAGACAATATGTGTCTTTTCGTAAGGACCCTTTTTCCCTTAATGCATTTCTTATGAAGAGATGTGTATTTTCATTGATGTGCTTCCAATTTCTATTTAAAAATGATACATACCAATATTTTAGACACTTGAAAATCTGCTCTATCCTTTCTTCTCAAAGTTTTCATTACTATTGTGTCTCTTAAGATTTCAAAGCATATTTTGAAAATAACTAGTGTTTAGGAAGTGACTCAAGACACCACCTTGATTCACTTAATTGCAGCATCATTGTATTTGTTGTATTAGGGGTCGGTCTTCCTTACCAAAACCCTGTTGCTAACATATAGTGAGTAGGGTTGTCAATTGGGTCAGGTTGAAGTCTACCCGAACTCAGCCTGAACTAACTTATATGGGTCTGAACTTGGCCCAAGGTAGTTAGCCCATTCTAAAATCATGGGCTTCGAGCTGAGTTCTGGCAAGCCTAAAGTTAAAGTTCTCTTAAAAGAAATTGATTATTAAAGTTTTTTTAAAATTTGGGTTGATAATGGCTCTTCATTATCTCTAATACTTTAAAAATATGCTTAATCAGTTAAATTTGAGCTTATAATGGACTCAAAACTGTCTTATATCTATTAGGCTAAGCTATATCGATTTTTGGCTAAACTAGGTCAAACCATATTTTATACTTATTTCAAGCCGAGTTGGGTTAGGCTATATTTGATTACTACTTTGGGTTAGGCAAGGTTGAGTTCAAGCTAAAAGTGAGTCTGCCTGGCCTGACTATTTTTTGGCCGGACATGTTGGGCTTCTGGCCAACTTGGCCCAATTGACACCCTTAATAGTGAGGGCGAGTAAAGAGTTAAAGAGAATGTTCTAATGTGCCTCGAATTAGTGTACTACAAACCTCTTTGTCTTATTTATTTCTTTTTTTTTTTTTTTTTTTTTTTTTTGCCATTTTCATACTACTTTTTTTCAACAAAATGAAGAAGTGAACTAAACCAAGTGGCCTTTTGAAAAATCATAGGAAAGCATAATATGTTCCAAAATTTCTTGATTCTCTGTGCAAATTGAACATTGTAACACCAAATTTCATGGTTCTCAAGGAAACTTAAAACTCAAAGTGTTCAAATTACCTAGTCATATAAGAGTTGGTTTATTATTTTATGTGGGGACTTTCATTCAAAATTTCTTTTAAGAGACTTGTTAATTATTGCTATTTAGAATAGCAAACCTCTGACTTTTTACTTGTTACAAGACTTACAAAGAATTAAAGAATGCATAAAATATGAAGCTTTAGTAATATCTTAAAGCGAAGACACAATATTATTCCTCTTTCTTCTACAATTCTTCTCGACTTACCTAGCTATAGTCATAGTTTCGAATCCTTGAGTTTGTGCCTTTTTCCCTTGGAATACACAGAGATATGATAGACGTGTCTTTTTCTAAAGAATAGAGTAACATGAACTTGAAGTAGCTAATGGAGGATGACGAGTTAAATGTGAGAGACTTTGAGAATCCTTACTTGAACGTGTGAATTAAAGAATAATGTAAAAGCTTGTTTATTGTATGAAACATGGAAAATTTATACAGTGAACGATGATCATCAATTGAAGTCCTAGGATTGCAACTCGTCGCTTCACATACAAACTCTTGCCATTTAGGAGTCTTACTTATGTAGCAACTCTTTATTGAATTTTTGCAGAAGAACATGTTGAAATCTTCTTGTTGCTTTTATCTTGTTCCTTAATTTATGGGATTTGATGAGATAGAGGAGTCTTATTGTAGTATGATTCCTTTTTTTATGTATAATTCTACTCTTTCTATAATCTTTATGAATTGGAGAAGTCTTGTGCTTGTGGGACTCTTTCATTAGCTTTCTGAGTATTTTAGGAGTCTAAAACTGCTTTGGTCGCGATTCCTTGGGATGTGTGTCATGAAAAATAGATCATTTCAGTTTTCATCATCCGTGGATTGTAGTGCAGCTTCTATCGCGATGTAGCATTCATTATGGTGCAAAAGTAATCGCAATGTGCCTTCTGTTGCGATGCACCTAGTGTAGCATCATCGCGAGTGGTGCAGGGTTCATCACGGTGCAATATTATCGCGATACCTCATGATCGTAGTGGTGATTTTCCTGGTGTTTATAGACATGATTGATTAGTAAGTAGACTTAGCTGAATTGAGAAGTATTTTTGTTACATAAGGAAGCTCACATGGTATTTGGATTTTCAAGAAGCTTCCAACCTATTTTTGTTATAGGTGCTTGGTTTATAGCACAAGTTTTTACTGATACCTAAAGTTGGAACTACCCATACCAATTTCCTCATTTCCCAAGAGAGGTCATGAGGTCAAATCGTCTTGCAGGATTCTGTAGTTGCTTGCGATGTTGTCTCTCCCGCCATTGATGTGGGTTTTGCTCTATGATAGGTTGGATCTTTGATTATTCTAATTATCTTAGGTGAAGGGTGGTGTTATAGTAAATACACAATAGAAAAGCACATGTATATTTATCAAAACATACAGGTATTGTGTTAGGTTTGGATTGGTGTGATATCTCTCCTCCAGTCAGACTGAAATGATGTCTGATCAGATGTTTTGATAATTAAATAGGGGTTAATGAGGGTGTTATAATAAATACATATTAGATAATCCAAGTACCCATTATCAAGCATCATATCTCATTTAAGCTCCATCTGATCGTCCAAATTTGAATGGATTAGAAAAGAGATTTAAGAATCCAAAAAGTACAAGAAATAGAAATTATTAGAAAAGGAATTGAAAGCAATACAATAATTTCAGTTGTTATTTTATTGCCAAGAAATAGAAAACAATTTTTTTGGAATCCACAAAAGATCAATGGTCAACACAATAGAATAGAGTTACCACCGAATTTGGTCACAATTCTGACCTTTAAAGATTGAAAAGGAAAACCAACAAAATACAAAGAAATGGATTTCATTGGTTTTACACGAAAATCAATAGGTTTCTAATCCAACCAACCAAATGTGGGGAATCCGTCTAATCAATGGAATCCTATTCTAAATTTCATTGGATTTTACCCAAATCCGAACGATCAGATGTAGCTTTAGTCGTTGTGAAGTATGAATTGTAAAGCCACAATTTTGAATCATCTCCAATCTGAATGGACAATTATCACACCATTACCAATTTGTTACATCTGGAAAAGGGTGTTTAGGTCAATACACATTGATCAAAAGAGGGTATTATCATAAATAAACAATAAATAAGTACCTGTGTATTTATTAATGTACCCTTTGTCAGGCATTGTGTCACGTCCTAAAAGAGCAGTGTGGCATTTCTCCCATGAGATTGGAATGATGTGACCTCTGAAGCCACGGGTTTTTGAGCTGACACAGCATATCCATACGTCCTTTGTGTTTGTGACTCACTGTAAGGTTACGTAAAGGATACGGCTCCCCTTATGAAAGGTTTACATTTCAAGTTTAAATGGATAGATAACGCGCGAGTCACTAACCAAGAAGTGGGATGATATCGTATGCACCACACCCCTGATGGGACCACTCGGGAGGTGAAATCAATTCACTTTTTGGAGGTTTTTGATTCCCCCTCCTGAGTGGTCACATCAGGAGTGTGGTGCACTTGATATGGCACCGAAAAGGTTAGGTGATGACCAAGTGTCTTAGTGTTTATGGTGAATTATAAAGTGACACATGACGTTTTTTGGTTTCAAAAAAGTAATCAGGAGAGCAAATTCAAAAAACACATCATGGTCAATCAATGGCACATCTACATAGGCCTGAAATACAGACTCATTTTTCATTAATAACACACACACACACAAATATATATATATATATATATATATTTATTTATTTATTTATTTATTGTATATTTCTAGTACTAATCTCCTTTTAACTCATATGTATTGATCAAAACACCCTTTGTCATGCATTGTGCCACCACACTGATTGGTACTGGCCTGATATTAGTCCACTAAGAGATTGAAGATGATTCAAACCCTCTGACAGAATCCAGATTTCATGTGCACAAAATATGTGAGCACACAGTGCACATGGACCAAGGTGCAGACACATCAGCACCAAAAAATGATTTACACTTTTGGTGGTGCGCAAATCACTTTTGGTGCTGATGTGTCTGCACCCTAGTCTATGCGCATGCAATCCGGGGGGGTCTGATAGAAAGAGCCGTATCCTTTGTGCCGGGTGGCACAATATACCAAGACACAAGGAAGGATGGGCCCCATGCAAAAAGTGTTTGGTCCCCATCCCCTGGTCCCCACCCCTGGTTCTCTTGTCTACATAAAAATTATACCCTAAGTTTATTTCACTTTTTCCATGAGATAATAGCCCTATGCTTTCTTTTTTGTTTCAAATAAATAAGAAAATGCTTTATAGCATTTTGTAGCATGAACAACAAAATCACAAAAGAGACAAAAACCATGTTAAAAGACACAAACTCTATGTTAAAAACAAAATAACCATGTTTTTTGTTCATGTTACAAAAAGCTACAATATCTCTCAGGCTCAAGCTGAACCACGTAAATTTGTATCTCTGTTCATCACTTTCCTTTATTTTTCTGTTTTACAATAAATCATACAACAAAATCAATTACTAAAACATTTAAAATAATTATGCATAATCTAATAAACTAACTGCTCAGCCACCAAAAAAAAAAATTGTTTAGTGGACCTAACTCATCTTTCAAAAAAGTTTAAATGTGACTCATCTAAGACCCTGTAGACCAGAAAAAGACCCATCTAATAAATGGGCTGTTGGGTTGAACCAATGCCAATCATTTATGGTTGGATGGGTTTACTTCATTGTTATCTACTCAAATCATTAATTAAATGGCAGATCGGCTTCCAATCTTCTAAGCACAATGCACCCAACCATAACATCTACACTCTACATCTACCTAACTAGCTAGTCATGTCTGAAATTCATAAGAAAGAAGAATGGTACTCATGTGGGTGGGAAAAAGTGACCTACACACCATCCTTCTTAAACACTGTCGACATAAATTTCCTGTGTAGGTTACACTGAAGGTAAAGCCAATTTACAAAGAATTTATTTGTATTGATTTAGTAGTGTTACAATTGTCGAGCAATCCATTACATGGCAGGCTTAGCAGTTAGGGAACGCATTTCTCTAAAGTGAAATGGTACACCCTTCTCTCAAAGGATATCCCCCATTCTAGAATTTTTTTATTTTTTTAATAGATAATTATATGTAAAGACGAGTATTGATACCAGGTCTATGTTACAACACACAGACTTTACCAACTTAGTAAGCTGACATCTTCTATTATAGAAATGGATATTTGTAAATTTGAAGAAATTAGCGTTGAATGAAATTAAGCTAATACTCCTTACCAAAAAATAAAATGCTATTCGAAATGACAAATACCCTTAATTAATTGTCTTCATTGATAAAGAGGAACGCCAGCCAGCATGTTTCTTGAATTTCAAGAAGGCTGAAATTATTTCTTTTGATCCATGCATTGCATTTGTTGAAATTTTAAATATTAGTAAAGACTTTGTGTATCACTTCAAATTCGGCTCTTTTGGAGCTTTATCAAATGAGAAGACTTGATAATTGTTCTCTTAGACTTGGTATTACTTTAGGCTTTATATTTATAGCTTTTTCCTATTGTGCTAGAGAACTTTATTTCCCCTTTTTGGATGGATATAGCCTCCTCTCTTTGATGGGGCTTGTTGAATGTGGGAGATTCTCTTCTTTAAAGATAGATTTGATGGATCTACTTACTAGCTTGGATGATTTCCCACAATATTTTTGGTGTCTACAGGTGAATACCCAGGTAAGGATCCAATTGTGATATAGGATCAAGTGTTTGGGGTTAAAAACAAGCTTATCAAAACATACATAACTCAAAGCGGATTTCCTACAGAAAAAAAAGCCTGTAACAACCCTTGTACAGGTATTGAATGACACGTGGCAGAAAAAAAAAAACAAATAAACCACCACATCTGGAGCCTAGTGCTGGGTGTTTTTTCACTTTTTCCACTACATGTCACTAAGTGCCTAACACAAAAGGGTTGCTGTACGCTTGTTCGCTGTAGGAAATCTGCTTTGTACTTAACTAGACAACTGCCTAACATTTAGGTTGTCCATGCTTGGCATAAATGACACTACTTAGATTTGAGTGCACTTAATAAATGAAACTATTTCCATCTAGCATATTCATATCTCAACCTCAACTTAGCATAATTATTTTGATGAAGAATGTATATTGTTGTAAACTAGGTCTTGACAAATTTACGTAAAGGCCTTTAAAGTTAGACACAGGCCTTAAACCTAAAAATTAGACCCCATAGCTATGACAGGCCCCATTGTGGCATAAATCTGATTTCGTAGAGAAATCATGGGGTACCAGAGTTAAATACTTAAAAAGCTTATTAATAGGCTACAAACACAAGAAAAGTGGTTGAATCCTATCAAATCCTTTTCACACTACAAGATATTTGATTCATAATTCTTTAGAGAGATCAAATCAGTGCAAAAGCCAGTTTTATAGAGAAAACTTCTCATAGCCTATCAATACCAAAGCTCATTCAAAGGAAAAACTGCTTCAACACATTCAAAATAACAAAAAAAGCACAATCTGACTCTCTTGGCAATCAAAGGTTTGCATTCGCATAAAGAATATAAAGCAAAGTTTTGCATTCCACAAATTGAAAGTAACAGCTTTCTCTTTGTAAACTTATTGTTATGATGTGCATTACTCTATACAAGAAATTAGTGTCAACAGTAACACCTCAACTATCATATATGAATAGGATTTCGTGTCTGTTTTGTTTAAACAGAACCCTTGTCTTCGTCATGGCATTTTTTAAGATGGAAACAATGGTTATCATCATTTGAAGTCTTAGCCCAAACAGCCTATGGCGCTGCATTTTTTGTCAATATTCCATCATGTGTGCTTTGAATATTGTCCTTCAACTAAAGTTACGTTTTTCAACAAAGGCTAGCTTCTTGCTTGTCAAACCACATCAAGAGCAATGCTAATAATCCTACATGCCAACTCTCTCTCTCTCTCTCTCTCTCTCTCTCTCTCTCTCTCTTTGTGTCAAAACCTGACCATCTCATATCACCAGGGCCAAGGAAATCGATTGAGGGTAACATATTGAAATATAAATGCACATAAGATATAGGTTCCTAGAATTAAATTGAGTGTGCTAGAACGTGCCAGAATTCCTTATTTAGCATATCCGGTTTTTAGATAACTAGATACTCTTCTTTTTTTTTTCTTTTTTTTTTTGGGTGGTGGGGGGGGGGGGGGGGGAGGGTGTAAAATAAATAAACAAATAATTTTTTCGAACAAAACAGCACGGGGTGGATAACTAGACACTATTTTCATTTAACCAAAAAGGTGGCAAGCGATTAACTCACTTAATAGAAATTAAATTTGAAGATGATAAGTTATACAAATATGATGACGGGTGGTTGAAATTAAGGGACATCTTTCATCCCTCTCACAAGACTTACTGGCTACATTGTTCCCATGTGAAAGATTAGAGAGGGGATCGATCGTCTGCTGTTCCAAATCCCTCTTCAATCCGATATGATGATGAATTGAAATTAAGGGACATTGTTCATCCCTCTCACAAGATTTGGCTGTGCAATTTTGTTCCCATGTAAAAGATCAGCGAGGGGATCATCTACCGTTCGAAATCCTTCTATAGTCCGAACGAACCTATCACAGCCACAAACATGGGTGTGATTTGGCACTCGTAATATCTGAGTGGGAAAGGATATGGTTCATCCAAAACAGTATGTCGCTTCGTGTCCCCACACCACAAGGTGACATATGATGGTTTTTTGAATTTGGTCCCTCTTTTAAATAGGAGCAAATGTTCATTCCAACACTTTTTTTATGGTTTTCACCCTACAAACCCCATTTTATGAATACCTATTTTTCCATTTGAAAACTGTTTTAAAAGTTTTAACCTTATACATCTCACCTTTTTGTGTGTAGGACCCAGGGGACATACTGTTTTGGGTGTACCAGATCCGTTCCATATTTGAATTTTAAATTTCTGTCAAACCGCACACTTGGCGTTGTGATAGGCCGACTATAGAGTGATTTGAAACTGTAGATAATTGAAATGCCAGGCTTCCTTGAGCATGGATCCTCTTTAGCAATATTTCTTATAGTGATCTCATAGCGTGCGCCACAGCACAACACATGGACAAAACATTTGAATATAGCACCATTTTGACTGCGCCTTTTTTCTTGAAATAGATGCCTTTTTACACATTTAACCCTGTGAAATACCAAGTGTCATCTCATGGCATGTAGGGATCGCTACAGGAAACACCTATACTGCAGAGAATCACGGAGTGGTCACAATACTGGCCATCCAAGGAGGACCAGCCATCACTGTCACCTTATTGTCTACCCTACCACAAGAGGGTCCATAAACCCCATACAGCTATGCAATAAATGACATGTCTCAAAGGGAATGGAGGGACAGGTGAACCTTCCAAGACAGATGCCCTTGAAAGCATGTGGTGCTCACTCCTATCTCTAGGGTTTACCAGGTACCATCAAATCATCCCAACCACCTTGACAGGGAATTTCAGGAGCCCAATACATTCAAATATCGCTGCATTTGGTGTAGAGAAGTAGAATTTCCACTGTGTTGTCATTCCAAGATCACAGTAGCCACACCCCTCTTCCCCCTTGTAGTAGCTCATTCAAAGGCTCACCCTACCTTTCAAGACCATTAAGATATTACAATCAAAGCCTGTGGGGGGGATCACTTATATTTAAATTGACAAGAGATAAGAGATTGGGGTACCTCACATTCATCTCTTTAGTTAGGCGATGTGATGTATAGAAAGACCCATTCTAAATTCCCATCCCTTGGTTTTAGTTGTTTGGAATCAAACCCTTTTGAACTTGTAGTGCAGAGATTTAATTAATCCATAATTAATAAGTTATACTAAATAATTAAACACCTTCTGTTAGGTGGACTTATCGATTATTAATTAAACATATATAATTGCCAAGTGGTCATGCGAGCTACCGTCCCTGGTCAACCGCAGCACATGACACGTCCAAGGAGGCATGTGATGCACGGGAGAGAGCAGCGTTGATTGCTATGGAAGGAATCAGGATTATCGAAGAAAATTAAAATTTTCTTAATTGGACTTACGTGCTATGGTCATTTTGTAAATGAATAAGGGGGAATCGTACTAGTTAATTGGTGTTTAGACTTGTACTATTGAAGTCATGCATGACAATCACTAGGAAACTTACTTATATGTGTAACTAACAAGCTATCTATTCTATTGGGTATGCGCTTAAATTATTGTTTTGAGAAAAAGATTATTATAACAATCATGTGATTAACATTTACACTAACATAATATATCTATCAACTCATAAAGAAGGATTTGGTTTTTGTTTTGTGTCACACCATTAAAGTTATATATTCCATGTACCCCTGATATAGACTTAACAAAATTCTTGGATTTTAGAATTCGATTATTGATTAATGATAACCCATCAAAGATTTATGAGCATCGGTATGCTCTAGTGCATTTTTTAATTTCCCACTAATTTTTAATTAGTTACCAAATTTGAGATACTAGGTCGAGCTCCCCTCTCCCAATGAAGGTGCAAGCTTGACCCTGATAAATAGGAAAACCTAGAGGTCAATGTTTATATTTGGGTCCTCTTACATGTGTCAAATATATCACTTTAAAGGTGGTAAAGTATTGGCATTAAATTGTTACAACGTCCTTATTAACGGTTAGAAGGGCTATTTTTAAATTCCAAGGTGTCATTTTTAAAACATTTTGAAGGTCAATCTAATGATCTTCACTACCCAACTAACTGGATCATTTTTTTCCACGGCCAGAGATGCAAGGATAACAACCTAGAGAGAAAAGGTCTACCTATTGGATGGCTAAAGTCATATGATGAAGCTCGATCATTTTGGTGTAAGAAGTCTCCTTTCTACAATTTAAATTGAGAAAAAATATGAGTCACTTTTGTAGACCTATTGTTTCTCCTCGCCAAAGTTTAAATATTTCACTAACATTCTATTGTTGAGTAATAAATCCCCATGTTCCAAGCTCCAACCACATAAAATAATAGTTATATTCCCATACAATACGCCGGCCTAGTTATTCTTAGTTAGGCAAGCAGCTCAACCGGCATCAAAGAAGGCAGATAAATTGGATGTGGGTTCAGTCTTAAGTTTAACCAAAACCGAGGCTTCATTTGCATAGTGGTGTGGTGATGGGTGGTGGTTTGTTGTGATGATCGAGAAGATTGTTAAATGAGAGATTATTTAATTAGAAGACAAAAAAAAAAAGAAGGGGGTGAAATAAAGATGGGTCCTTGTTCTCCTTTTGTGAAAGCAATCACAGCTATGAAATGGGGTCATGGAGATTTGTTTTCTCGTACAACATATCTCCATAGGTGGAGAAACCTTGTTCAATAAAGAGAGATGGGAAGTGGGTTCTGGATTTTTGTGTCTGATTTAGTGGAGCGTTTGGATTCGTATGTGTGGAGATAAAGAAGGAACCAATGAAAAGTTTGGTTTGTAACTCAGTCCAGCTCACCCAGTTATTTGTCCTAGATGGTCTAATGGGCTTATAAAGCTTGAATGAAACCCTAGAAATGGGTCATTGGCTATGGTTTTGGAGACAATGAATCTGATGAGGTGTTGTGAGTCCTTAAAGATCATGTAACATGGTACAACTGGGCCTACCCATGAATCAACACAAAATGTCGGATCGATCCGTCAATCTCCTTGTACTACAAATTGATTCATTCATGCATAAGTAGTAAAGTTTGTGTTGATGAAGGATACAAAATTTTTATAGCAAAAAAAAAAAATTTCTTGAGAAAGCATATGATAAGCACCATCGCGCCATCACAAGATAAGCTCGGGCTACCATGACGAACAGCTGTTACAGTTAACTGTAGTTATAACTGTCATTAAAATGATAGTTTACCATTTTCTATTAATCTAATTGTAACTATTAATATGAATGTTAGGTATGGTATTGATGAGTCCCTTAAGAGTTTAAAAATCCGAGTCTTTTTTCTTTGTCCTTTTAGTTCTATTATTTCGACTACCAAACAATCCATGGATACGTTGGCCCTCTCCTAACGTTATGATGATTTTTTTATATATATGACTTTGTATAAATATTCTAAATTTATATCACTTCATATATTCCATTGTTTGTGGTAATTCCTAGCATACCCATTTCAAGGACACAAAGAAACTGTCCTCCCTGCCCTTGTTGTCCATGGGGACTCTATTGAACATACAGTTATCTTACTATAGTCATCTCTGATGGCGTCTATTTTGAGCAATGAAACATCCAATGACACTAAAGTGTAACCACTCAAAGACCCTATTCTATTATCCTTTGACACTTCCTCCAGGGAGTGAAAGAAGCAATTGATCAAATATTTTTTTATTTTTATGACCTAGAAATCAAAATGGTGAGCACCCAAATTTGAGCCTCTGGACAGCTTACTTCCATAAGTTAACCCAAACAAAAGAGAGTGGATTGTATCCCTCCTCTTATCCTCTGCTCCTCTCTGCACCCTGTCAGGTAGAGGGCACATCAGCGCCGACAAGTGA
>JAOXJP010025170.1:0-17095 GCA_025762735.1 Platanus orientalis
GAGTCCACTGCATGACAAGTCATCCAAGGGTGTCATTGAGATCTATCTCAATGAAGAAAGAAGACAATAAGAAAGACTGATAGGTTTGCTTGTGTTAAAAAGGTTTATGATTTAGTAATGTAGATGTTGATTGAACCAATTCTCAAGAACTATCCCTTCTCTACTTTATCAAATTCATGAATGGAGAGGTTCATACATAGATCTCTGCCTGCCAAGTTGTTTAAATCTATTTCGCAGCTTGGGTCAGGGACAAAGAAAACATGACTATAAAGCCGAGTTTTGGAAATGGGCTAATAGAAAAAAAAACCATGCATGCAATTAAAACAAAAGAATTCTATTGATCCCTTGAATCAGGAAAAACAAACAAACCAGCCTTGTGGAACACTGAAAAGTTTTGGGGCTTAAGCTCGTACCTTAATTACATTGGTTAAGAAAACTGTAATCAAACCATGTGGTTGTTAAGAAATACTAATGAAATCATTTCTTACGGCCGTTTTTAGCAGCTACATGTAATGACATCATTTCATTTCAAATTTTCAAGGCATTTGTATCCACAAGGTGTTGATTCAAAATGAATTCATTCATATTTATACTTGATAACATATATCATTTCATTTTATAAAAAACAGTATAAATCTAAATGAGTTCATTTTAAACTCTCACTTTATGGCTACAAATGCCTTGGGAATTCAAAATGAAATTATTACATTACGTGTGGCTTCCAAACAGGCCCTAATTTTATTAATAATCTGATCATGACTCCAAAATCCAAATGCTTCCATTTTTTATTATGAACTTTACGCCTTCAAAAGCCATGCTAAACTACATGAAATAATCTCAATCAACGTGATTTCCAAACGCAGTCTAAAATATGTTGATCATCAAGCACTCTTCACATCAATGAATCATAATCCTCAAAGATGACAAACATTTAAATCTTCTCACTACCCCATGCCATGAAATTCAACAATGTTGCTCTTAATCATCTTGTAAACCAGTAACCAAGTAATGTATAATTGACAACATATAAAAACAATGTAATAAGAAAAGAAAGCTAGTATAGCTAACTCACCTCAAGCACCAACTAATCCTTCAAAGGTTGAATGCAGGAAGTAAGGTCTTGCCTAGATCTCTTACAGTCAATGTGCAAGGATCGCAAGGTTATGCGTTCATCAGTATATATACGAGAGAGAGAGAGAGAGAGAGAGTTTTAAGTATTTTAAGTACTATTCAACTTGCTTTATTATGAATAAGAAAACATATGATGAAGCTTGAGCACACGTTAGACATCTAAGCACCACCTGCTTCTTAGTTGTTAGGAGCATATCTCGGCTGGATCCTCTCTTGATTTCCCCTAATTAATGCCAAAAGGTGCATCTGATATTTTAATTGAAATAAATAAAAAAAATAGAAATCACAAGCTTAGTTTCCAATCATAGGATTGGAATCCAGGTGTTCATGTCTGCTAACCCAGTAGATTCCAATCCAACAGTTGACATCAGAACTCTATTTTTTTTACAAATATTTCTTGGAACGTAGGCTCATCCACCCACATGCATTTTGTTATCTTCTTAGAGACTTAAACGATTTTCTCGGCCTTTTGACTTGGAATGCACATTTTCCCATCCAGTCACTCACCTTAGTGCCTATCCCTTCGTAAGTATTAAAAAGGTTGTGGGCCTCCTTTTGATTTTTTTTTTTTTTTTCTCTTTGTTTTGAGCCCAAATCGTTTCACTGGCACTCAAATCTCTTTGGGTAGAGATTCCTAATTAATATATAAGATTAATGCTAATTAATCCATGATTAGACTGACCACATCTGAAGATCCCTAGTGATCTGCTTATTCTTAAAATATTTCATGGAAGATCAATGAGAGCATGTGGTTGGATACCAAGGCCCTACCTATCGGGCTATCACTGCCAAACTTCATTTCGCTAAAGAAATTCTATGATAAGTAAAACTACCCATATGATATTATTGTTATTATTACTATCATCATCATTTGTTTAGAATGTAAGATGTGTTGGTGGTTTGAGTTGGATTTTGAGCCCAGGTCTCTGATATGGACGTGAACATGGTTCACCAATTAAACAAGTAGGTTAAGATCCAGCTTTTTATTAGGATCCATTGTATTATGTTCTTTATTTTTGAAAGGAAAATTAGTCTTACTCTCTCTTCTTGAGGGATCCTTTTAACCTCTTCCTATTGCATGACATGCGAATAGGTTTGACAGGCAATGGGATTAAAAAGGATGCCTAACCATCGAATGAGACCAGATCTGTCTAAATGTGTACTAAAAAGAAAAATTTTCAATACCAATCGGTGCATGACACATCAAAAAGTTGCCAAGGACAATGACATCACATTCGGCATTGGTAATTCTACATAAGTCCTTTATTCCATGTGTTTTTATTAAAGTGCTCTTACATAGTTGATGTGTCAGCGCACTCTTCAAACACTAATAACACATTGGACCAACCCAACAATATCAGCCCGTATTTCAATCCCCGCATTCACTCTTAAGTAGGCTTATTGGCAAGTTGGAAGAGGTTGAGGCAATCAAGCATTGACTATCAAGAGTCTTCCCTCTCTCCCAAACATGGGTGCCTTTCAATGGCATAAATAGAATCCCCCCGGCAGCATTTCACCGCTACTCAAGCAGTTGTGCAGATTTGACACTTCCAAGCACCTTTCTGTGAGCCCAAGTGATCCTACCAACAAAATTAGTAATTGAATCAAAAATGACAAAAGAAAGATAGAAAAAAAAAAAAAAAAGAGTGAAGCAAGTGGTGGGGATGCTTAGTTCTTCCTGCCTAACAAGGGTGTTAATATCATAATCATCATTAACCTTTAATATAAGAGGTACAGTTGTACCCTCCAATCTGAAGTTGACGTATCACTTCTTTGGAAGAACAGAAATGCAGTAACATCCCTACCAAAAAGATGTGATTGCCATCTTCAATATCTCCATAGCTGGCTTTTAGAGGATAGGGTCACGTGGTGGCTCCCCCATTGACACTTTCTTATGAGCTAGTGTGGTGCTCGATCCTTCATAATTTATATCTTCAATGGAATGATTGTTTATTTGTAAGGTGAGGAATGTAGAAAGACCTTCATTAAATAAGTTGCACTTTTCATTTAAACCATCCACTATCTTTTAGGTGATAAGCTTGAAGTGCTCATTGACTTGCCTTGGTCATTAATATTAATAATAATAAAGCTGAAACTCTAAGTACCTATAAAAGTCCTCAAAGTAAAAGTATGTATTGATATGTGGACACTTGGCAAACATGAAGAGGACTCGACCCAATACTCAAATGGGGGCAACAGACAGATTTACAAGGCTAGGATCAATACAATTGAATGATTCAACTGTTTAATATCACCTATGACCCCTTGCTTTTATGGTAACAAGGACGTCTCGTGGTTAGGAGTCCTTTTATAATTTATACTATACTGTGACACAGTGGCTCTCTCTCCACACCCAATTCGTCTGTCCTTGTGTCCCCACACACAAAAGGTGAGCATTCTTTCCCTAGAAGGTAAAACTGTAAAATCAGTTTTCAAATCAGAAAAATAGGTACACATAAAATTGGGTTTTATAGGATTAAAACCATAAAAATAATATTAAAATGAGCACTTACTCCCCATTTAAAAGAGGCACTAAATTCAAACACCATCACGTGACAAACAAATTTGGGCATAACCAATCCTTTTCTTATGAGAAAAAAAGGACTACTCATTAAAAGAAGATAAAAGAAGGAAAGAAACAAAAGATTTGTGGGGTGGCGAATACAAGCAATCACAACCAAAAGCAAAAGAGAAAGACATTAAGAATAGAAAGCAGGAGAAAAGGGAAAAGAAGAAGCAACATACAATTGGAATGTCAATTCTTCCCCCACAGAGAACCACGCTGCATCATTGAAATCTTTACTATGGAAGCCAATGGCTCTATATTAATATTAGATTACCAACAAGTCGCTTTTGGCCGACTCATATTTTGGACTGCGAGTCCAAATATTTTCCAATTTTCGAATTATGCCTTGATACATCCAATATGCTCATGTGGTCATTCTACTCACCATATGTCCTCTCGCCTTGCAAGTGTAAGTCCCTTGCCTATGTACTAAATGCAACCATTCAATCTAAAGATCATAAAGTCAAAAATCATCCAATCATGCTTATACTTGGTCTTAGGGATTTCTTGGGTTGAGCCCTTTTAGTGGTGGGTTCTGATTCATTATGTCGACGCAGTAGCGGGCCCGAATGATCCTACCAAAAAAATAGAAGTATTAAATTATTAAATTTAGTATTTGGATAATCTCCCTTCCTTGTCACAACATATTTGTGAGATGATGATTAACTTCTTAAACAATTAGTAAACGTGTAGCTCATGAGGCCATGGACTCACCGCAACCTTTTGTTTATGTTTTTGTTAGGTAGGATCGACTCAGGCAGGTGGGACTTGAAGGGGATTTGCACCACCATCTTGTCTTGAAAATAACCCATCCTTAAACAGTTAAATCGGTAGGGTCTAAGTAATGTTTACACCATAAAATTACCTTAAAAATCAATGGCTAAAGATTGAGTCACGTGCCAACGTCATAGATTAAAATATGATGGAATGTGATTGGAGGAAGAAAAAGAGTTAGTTACGAAATACTAGTGGGTTCCTATTAGTGGTGGAGTTTGAAATTTGGAAGGAAATTGTTGGCCACAACAGGTGGCGAAATCTTATTGGAAGAATTTTCTATGGATAGTTATCAAGACAGATAGCCAATGATAATTAGTGGAATTTAGATTCAATGAAGTGCAAGTTATATGGATTATGGATAGCTATCAAAATGTCATTGGAAGAAAATTAAGAGAACGATTATTTGAAAAAATGGCAAAAGATCATTGGAAGAGCACTCAAAGAAGTTACAAGAACAAATGTTAGCAAATTAAATGTTGAAGACATCTAGAAGAACTAAATAGCTACTTTGAAGCCTATAAATAGAGAGACTCGGGCAGCAGGAAAGGGATCTCTCAATCAACCATTAATTACTCAACACTCAATCAAATTACAACTCTCAATCATTAACAATCCTCACTGTTAGAAATCTTTAGTTTATGCAATTGATGCCTTTACTTCTTCTCAAAAGAGTATTATACTAGCTTGTGATACCAGTTAGATTTTTGTAACTATGTTTACTCTTTATCAATTCAAATCTTTCATTTTCACTAAATTGTGTATACTTTGCAACTGTATGTGTTGCATGATCGGCTTATATCTCGAAGTAAGTTTATCTCTTTGAATACTTTAGTTTTTCTCTAACTAATTAATCAAGTAATTTTCTTTCTTAATCATTCTAGTTAGTAAAGACTTAGGCAAAAAGAATCCGCATAGGGAAGATCCCTCCCCTCGTAATTGCTTGAAACAATACTAGTGGTTGGACAAACCACTTAAGAAAATTGTTCCTGGTGTTCTGTTTGGATCAACACTTGGGATGGTGTTCTGTTTGGATCAACACTTGGGATCACAGGAAAAATGCTAGACTTGTGCTAACTCAACACTATCATGCCCAAGACTGACTTTTTGGTCAACAAGTAGTGCAATTGGTTGAGTATGTTTCTTGAATAATTGAAAATTAGACTATTTCTTTTGTAATATTTGGATAGTTCTTTTAGTTAAAAAAAATGAAAACAAAAAAAAAGAGTTAACTTAAGCATAAAAAAAACACTAAGAAAAAGGATAATGATTGTCTGTTTTGAGACAGACCTCTAAAGGCCTGCCATGATTGACACATGATGTGTTTTTGAATTTGATGTCTTTTATTGACCACCTACTTTTTCAACTAAATACTTTTTTGGACCTTTTTACCCTAAAAGAGAACACATGTCTGTTTATAATTCACCATATACACTACAAAGGCATTTTTATCACATAACATTTACTTTGTAAGAAAAAAAGGTTATTAAATGAAAAATTACCTTAATCACTCTAATTAAACATGGAATTAATCCACTAACCTTGTTTTCAAAGTAACAGAAACATCAGCACTGAAAGTAATTTACACTTTTTGGGGGCATGTATAAATCAGTTATGGCATTGATGTGGCCTCCCCCTTGACCATCGGCAAAGGTTAGTGAACAAGGGGATGGCGTATAAAACCCCCATTGTTACGAACTCTTAAAGAAAATGATGTACAAGCAGTCATTGCATAATTCGACTTTAACAGGTAATGCCTTTTTACATGAGGTATTTTACAAAAACCCTATTAGTAGATGTCAAAGACTATTTAGAATACAAAGGCATATTTTTTTTAGGTTTGTATATATACTAAGGGGAAGAAACCTATTATCTGATATACAAAATAAAAGTGTTGAGGAACAACTAACCATGTTTTTCTATATAGTTGGGTAAAATAAGAGAAATTTCACTACATTTGATAGGTTTAACCATTTCGAAGAAACAACCAATTGACATTTTCATAATGTGCTAACTGTCCCATGAAAATTTTCAAAAGATATTATTGTACCCCCTTCATTTGATCATATTCCATCAAAAATATGTAGAAACCTTAAACACATGCTCTGGTTCAAAGATTACATTGAAGCAATTAATAACATACACATCAATGCAATCATTCTAATTGTAAAACATGTTTCTTATTGATCTGGTAGGAAGGAAAATACAAGAAAAAATGTCATGATTGTATATTCATTTGATATGCAATTTACTTAGATATGGACAGGATGTGAAGGAATAGCACACGACTTGCGAATTTAAATCGAAACAATTCATAACCCAAGGTTGCATTTTCCTAACCTACCACTTGATAATTGTTTTTTTATTCAAACTTCTACATGTTTAATTATCAAAATGTTAAAGTATGGCTATATATTCATAATTTTCTTATGCATAAGTAAATATTATATAGTTGATGTTAGGTATACAAATATGCTAGGATTTCTTGCACCATATCAAAATATACAGTATCATCTCTAAAAAATTTCGTCGTAGTGGAAGACCACGTCAGATGAATGAGATATTATGATCATTTCTCATTAAGAAATGTCATCGACAGGTTTTTTGGTGTATTAAAAAAGTGATTTCCAATCCTAAAGATAATGTGTTCATATTTATTTGATACACAAGTGTTCATTATTATTGTTACATGTACTATACATAATTTTATATGATAAGAAGCAAAAAGAGATTGGTTGTTTCTAAAGTATGGTCATGATGATTTGATAGTTATTGATAGTGATGATAAGGCCAATGATGATGATCCATATGAGGATGGGCCATCACAGTCACAACAACAAATGGGCAAATTTAGAGATACACCTTCTAAAAACAGGATATCTAAAGCAAAAAGATATGTTTTTTTGTTAAATAAAATTTCTCATCTTGTTTAATTGAATAATCATTTCTAAATAATATTAAACATAACAAGATTCTAATTATGGATTCTCATAATCACCTTCTAAAAACAGGATATCCAAACAAAATTCTGATTTTCAAAATTGTTTTTCATAATCTAATGATGGAAATCCATAATCATAATCAATAATCAATTTTGAGAATCCAAACCAAACGAAGCCTAAGTTTTTTTTTTTTTTTTTTTTTTTTTTTTTTTCAGAATTGGTGGTCAAGATTATATATGCTTTGCTTAAAATGTGGTAGATAGATTGTGTTCTTCCACATAACCATTTTTTAATGCGCCTAATAATGAGAGATACTGACAAAGAAATGGAGAATAGGAGTATATGTGAGATTATAACATGTAGAGAAAAGGAAAAAAAAAGATTTTGAAGTGAAAGCAAGATCAAGAGATGATTATTTAGGTGCATGACACATTGCTACTGTGATTGTTAACAAATACTACACACAGATGAGGAGGTTGAAAATTCCAATTAGGTGATTGTTCATTAAAACATTCATAAAGTGAATAAGGATAAAATAAACACGTCTGGGTGAGTCTTGTCAAGAAATTATAAGTCCTTAGCTAATTAAAGTAACCAGGTACAAAGTTTTTTTTCCTAAAAGTTGTTGTAAAACTTGTGGGGGTAAAAGGAAGTTATGACCAATAAAGCATTAACAGTATGAGGAAAAGGTTAAGAGGTGGTTGCTCTCAATCAAAACATCTTTCCAAATGATTAAATTCAAATGATAGAACATTAAAGGTTAAAAATGCCTCTATAATAAACAAGTTGAATATTGGAAGACAATTTTGATATTTAATTATTTATGTCTGTTATGATGGAATCCCAAATTTAAGATCATATATTAAGTAGTATAAGGAATCGGTAGAACTATAATGTTAATTATTTGTAAACCAAATTGGATCCTCTAGAAGTAGAGAAGTATTAATTTGATGGTTGTGACTTGTTCAAATTAGGCTAAGTTGTAAAATTTAGGTTATTATTGGAGGTTCCTTCTTGCTCATAGTTGTTATGATAGCGTGAGTTAGGGATTTGACAATTTAACCAAAGCCATGTACAGCTCGTGTGTAATATCGTGCAATATTTTATTTATATCTTTTATATTTTATTGCATCTACTTTCAATATTGTCCTATCCACTTATAGAAGGACTATTGCAAGAGATCTCTATAACAACTTATACCTTGAGTCTATTAATACATTGACTTACACCCACATTGGTATAGTCTTCAACCAAAATCTCCTTTTCATAATCTAAAAATTCTCCTAGTATCTGAACCACGTATCTTTTCAACAATCTAGCATTTTCAATCCTCTTTGACCCACCATGTCAAACATGACAACAATATCTTCTTCTTTTATAACAACTTTCAACTTCTTTATTCCCAATTTTCAACACCTCTTTTATCTCATCTCAATTAAACTTAACATTGAAAATCATTTTCTATGACACCATCAAATGCTTCCGATTCTTCAATCACAAAAATTATTTAAATTTGTTGAAAATTATTTTACAATGCCACTAATTTTTCTCGAGAGTAAAGATGATAAATCAAACAAAACCATCATGGTCGTTATTCTCATCTATGATAACTGGACACTAATAGACCAACTCTTCATTAGTTGGCTTATTGTGATTATGACGCCTCCTATGATTTCTCAAGTGGAAAATCTCCATACCTTGAAGGAAATTTGGGATTTTTTTTTCCGAATGTATTCTTCTCAAGCCGAAGCTCGTGTTAATCAACTGCGGACAATGCTTGGCACCATAAAGAAAAACACCAGTTTCATTGTCTAATATGTTGGCCAAAACAAGGAAATAACTAAAAAACTCATTGTGATATAGAGTTCTTTGACCCAAAAGGATCTTGTTAATTTTATCCTTTGAGGTCTTTTCAGCAGATAATGAAACATTCACTACCTCTCTTTTCATGAAGTCAGGTGATCTTTCCTTTATTTATTAAATTAATAGAAATGTTTTATGCACAAGAATGTTACTTGTAAGAATATCATACTAAACAATTTGTATAAACATGGCCCTTTTCTTTATAAGAAATGATCATGGTCGTTCCAATTCAAACAAAATGAAATAATAATAGTTTTGAACATCCCAATAATGATGATAACCAGAATCAACAACGATTTAAGAATCATTTATGAATGGATTTTTGGAATAATTAAAACTAGTATAATCAATTGTGTAGTTTCTATCCAAGTAATTGAAGCGGTCATGAGACCCACCAGCCAAATAATATTGTCTGTCAAATATGTAACAACCATGGACAAGTCATATCAATCCGTTGGCAATGTTACAAACCTAATGACATGGTTCACTCACTTGTTGACCTACATATGAACTCCCCTTTAGATGATAGTTGGTACCCAAATACCAGGGTATTAAATCACATGATTATTAATAATTCAGGCTTCATTAATAATGCAAAATATAATGGTAGTGATCAAGTATTGGTTGGTAACAGTATAAATCTACCAATTACTGAGAGTGGTAATTTTTCTCTCTTCATTAAATCTAGTTTCTTTTATCTTCAAAATGTTCTACATATGCCTCAAATATACAAAAAATTATTATCAGTAAGCCAATACAATCATGATGATGATTAATTATTCATCTTTTCTAAAATTGGATTTTGTGTGAAGGATTGTAAGAACGAGAGAATTTTGCTTGTCAGGCCAAATAAGAATGGTTTATATACAATCAAATTAGTTATTGGAAATGAATAAAAATTTCATTGACTGATTACAAGAGAAATTATAGAATCACAAGAGGTTTGACATATGCGAATAGGGTACCTTAATCAAAACATCATAGGGTATTAGTTAACACTAAAAGTATTTCTATTTTCAATTTTTGAAATCCAATAAGATTATATTCTAGTTGTCAGGCTAAGAAAAGTAAACGATAACTAAGGAAAGTAAATGATTCCATTTATTTCTTATGAGTCTTATTCTAATGGATTTTTAGATGTTGTATGTTAATTTATGGGGACTTGTCCTAGTATCATCTTGTTATAGGCGTCATTATTTTTTAAATGTTCATGACTTTTCTTGGTTTAGTTGAATAATTGCTTTCATTAAGAAAAATAATGCATTAGATGCTTATACATTTCAAGAGATTAGTTGAAAATTATTTGGGAAGATATATCAAAATGTTTTAATGATAACCAACTTGAAGCAAGAAGTGAGTCCTACATCTTTATTAGTTATGATGACCATTACAAGGGCTACATGTGTCTTGATATTGTCACTAGTTGAATATTTGTTTATGGTCGTGTTGTTTTTTATGGGACCTTATTTTCTTTCAAAAAACAATCATTCAACCCTGTCAGGTCCACATCAACCAATAATACCAACTATTGGATTTACCTTGAACGAACGGTACCAATCAACTCATCATCATCATTCCATTTACTAATACCCTAACCCTCCTCATCATCACCACCATTTATTAACTCCACAACATCTTTGCTACCTATTGCCACACCTAAAAAATCCAGGCTTCAGTCTCTATAACTTTTTTTCTACATCAATACAACCCTTATTGCCCATCTCCTACTTTCACGAGCCTAATTCATAACCCACCTCTCTAACCACCACCTTTGGTTAGTCAAATACCTCAATCACCTCGTCACTATTTGTCATCTGCACCCAAGACAATACATAGTGACTGTGCCTTTTTTCTAATTGTTATGTAGCAACCTGACATCTTATTTCATCTCAATACCTGATTCTCACATTTAATATTAAACCAACGTGCTATACTTGGGCTGTCAAACACCTTATTGATGAATTGCCATGATAGAAGAATGTAATACTCTTTACAAAAATGACACTTAGTGACTTATTCCTCATCATCCTTCCTATAGTGTGGTCAGCTACAAATGCATATTTTGGCTCAAATGATGGCCTAATGGTTCCATTGAATGGTACAAACTAGGCCCATTTTGTTGCAAAGCACTTTAACTAGAAAACTTGAATGGACTATGATGAAATCTTTAGCCTGTTATCAACCCCACCACTATAAAAACTATCCTTACTTTAGTTGTAAACCATGGGTGACCAATCCGTCAGCTTGATGTCAAGAACACCTTCTTGTACAGTTATTTTAATGAAGTCATTTATATGAAACAACCACCCAGTTTTACTGATCCAGCCTACTCCATCCATGTTTGTCAACCCCAACGGGCCTTTTATGGGCTTAAGTAAGCTCCATAAGCCTAGTTTCATTGATTTACAATAATCCTTATACAACTTGGATTTCTTTAAGGCGAGGTTGGTTCTTTGATGTTCAAACAATATTCTTCCACTAAGATCATTATAATTTTTCTTTATGTTTATGTTATAACCGTCACAGGTTCATTATAATCAGATTTATTTAGTTCTTGTCTGCATCAGCTATTTGATATGAAGGTCATCAATCTATTACATTTTTTCCTTTGTATTGAGGTGCAATGCTTCTCTTCACATTTGATCATGTCTCAAGTGAAGTACGCCACATATCTTCTTAAGTGTGCTTCCATGCTTGGTGCAAAACCCATCTTTACCCTTGTGATTGTTGGCTCTAAACTATCTGCTCACGATGGTACTTCTATATCTAAGACAACACTATAGCCCAATATTGTTGGTGCTTTTAATACTTTACCATCACTTGGTCTACCATAGCCTATGCCATGAATCAAGCCTTCCAGTTAATGCATGTGTCTACCACGATTCATATGATTGCATCAAACTGGATCCTAAGTACCTAAATAGTACTATTGGGTATACAATTTATTTTTTATGCTCCTCAAACTTTACAATCCATGTCTTTTCTAATTTTGATTAGGCAAAAAATCTAGATGATTGATGTTCCACCACTGATTGTTCTATATTCATTAGACCTTATTTGGTATCTTGGTTCTCAAAGAAGCAACCAACTATTTCTCGTTCTAGTACAGAAGCGGAATTGAGTTTTCATCGCTTGTTTTGCTTAAATGACTTGTTTACATTACCTTCATCATGATTTAGGTGTCATTTCATCTTCATCATCCATTCTTAATTTTGTGTGACAACATTAGTGTCACTCATCTTCCATTCTCGATCAATTGATTTTGACTATTATTTGTTCATGATCGTGTTGCAGATGGTTCTATCATTCTTCACCTCACCCCAACTGATGATCAAATCACTAATATCCTCAAAAGGGTATGTCTACACAATATTTTTAGTGGCTCTAGTCCAAGTTTTTCTTGTCCTTTTCCAGAAGCCTAGTTCATCTTACCTGGGTGATATTGCATGCTATGGATTTGGAAATTTGACCAAACTCGTGTCCAATTTGTGTATAAAATTGTACAATATTATTTTCTATATATCTTCCATATTTTATTATATCTACCTTCTATATCGTCCTTATGGAATGACTATTGTACGAAATCTCTATAGCAATTCATAGCTTCTATTAATACACTGACTTACACCCACATTGGGTACAGTCTTCAGCCGAAATCTTTTCCTCTCAATCTAAATTTTTCAATTTATACTTACAACTCAACTAGAGAGTGAGGTCCTTTATGGGACAAAATCAACAGTTTGTCTTCATATTTGGTGGAATTGTGAGTATGATGGGAAATTATGACAAAGATGAATGCCTTTACGAGAAAGTAGGCAATGATCTTGTGTGTGCTTGATCAATAGATGATTTTAATAGTTGCATTGATGATGCTAAGATTCAACATATTAAATGGAAGGGTAAGAAAATGGCTTGGAGTAGTTGACAAACAAGGATAAAATGTATTCCATCTAAGTTGAACTGAATGCTTATTAATAATAAATTACAACACTTATTTTTAAAGATGCATCACTATGTAATCATGATGCTAATAATTAATGAAACATTTCTTTTTACCGAAAAAACAAAATTATGAGTTGCAAGACAACAATTCAGTAGCTGAGTTGTTTTTCATTGTCATTTTGAACAACGGCCTACTATTATTTTAATTGCCAAAAGTATTAGATTTTTACCAAAACTATTTAAATTCTTAGAGTGCAAAGGTTAGGATTTGAATGTTTATGGTAGTCATCTCTATGTTAACGTTGTCTTTCAAAAGTTAGAGGACCTTTTTTATAAAAGAAGGTTAGGATTTGAATGTTTATGGTAGTCATCTTTATGTTTTCTTTCAAAAGTTAGAGGACCTTTTTTATTTTCTTATTTCCAAAAAAAGAAAAGAAAAGAGAGAACTCAAAATCTAAAATGAAAAGGTGTTTTACAAGTGGATTTCTATGTCAATGAAGTTAAATCTAACTACAATGTACTCAAAGGAATTTGGCTAGTAACCCTATAATTGCTAAATTGGGACTAAAAGATAAAGAAACAGTCAAGAAATATTTTGAGATGGTGAGAAGAAAGAGTCTTTTTGAAATAGAATACAAATATACTATGACTAAATTTGAGAGATTCTACTGATGGATTCTTCCATAGATCATTTTGTCTTCTCAATTACAAATGGGAATGGTTATATGGCATATAAGCTTGATGATATAAAATATATTTGGAATATATTTAATAGAGATTCAAAATTAAATCTCTACTTAATGTATGCATGCATTACACTTATTTATGGGCTTTTGTATTTGGGAACGTCTACATGGAGTATTTTTTTTTTTTTTTTTGTTCTTGGTAACTGCCATATATTAGAACTACCAAGAAGGAAGCTCAATGTTTAATTTTGAATAAGAGTTTCCTCTATAAGAGAAGGAAACACACAAATAGGGGTTGATGCACACAAGTTGTTAGTTGCACACCAGTGAAATGGGCGACAATGCCCTCATGTTGATATGTACAATGTTGCACACATGTAGAGAGATCTCTTTGAGAGAGAACAAAGTCTCTGATATTTTGGATTTTTCTCTTGATTTATTGGAAGTTTTTGAGTCTACACACGAGAAGCTAAGTCATTTTCTGTGGACTCGACATTGTGCAGAGTGAAATGAGGGTTTTGGTCTCTTTCTTGGAGATAGACATCAATCCAAGGTTTGCTACACTTTTAAGCCCGGCGAAATCCACTTAAAGGACATCGATTCATACGATTGGATACCAATTGATAAGTCATTCTAACTCTACTTGATGTTTGTTATTTTTATTCTATAAAGTCTCAGATTTCAATCCATGATATTATTACTAAATGATTTGGATCACTACTGTTTTATAATTTGATTTGCAGCACCTTTACAAAATATAATTTACACTAGGTGCTGGATATGTTCAGAACTTTGGTTTAGTCTACTATTCAGTTTGTGATCATGATTTAGATCAATTATTGATATGCTATGTTGAGGCTGAAAGTTACAAAATTTAAGTTTTATTGTTGATAATAATTTGCAGTCCATTTATCTTGACTAAAAGACACCGAAATATTTAAAATCTCCAACACTTATTCAAAACATTGTTTGAGACTTTAGTTGACAAGATTAGTACCCAAGTGCATACCTTAAATTTTGAGGAGTCATGGATTCAAAACAACAGCATGTTGGCTAAAGAATGACTGATGATGAGTTAAGGAAGACACATGCAAACCTGAAATGGGCCATAGGCTTAATGGGTTTAATGTAATACCCTTCATATCAGCTTGAAATGTTGTTATGACATTATAGAAGTTGTGAAGAGCTTCTTTCCCTCACAGGCTATTGCGCTATTGCATGAGTTCAACTCTACTTTCAATTGCTTGAATCCAAGTTGGTTAATCTCCCCATGTAATCTAATATACAAGTTGATATCCAAGGTGACACATGATTGACTACGAGGAGTCATTTTATGCCTGGTGCATCTTTACGAAACTGCTTTTATTAATGGCAAGCGAGTGTAGTTTGGAGAGATACCACGCCAATACCTACCCAGCATGTGATGCTTGACAAAGGGTACTTTGGTTAATACACAAGTATTTATTTACTTGTGTATTAACTATTACACCCTCGATTGATCTATGAGTAATTACTAAGATACCTTTTGTTAGGCATTGTGTCACCATTGATTGATATCTGTGCCATATCTCTCCTTATAGATTGGAGATGTTTTAAACCTGGCATATATTTCTCCATTCAGACTAAACATGATTTGCGCCCCCCAAAGGATAGCCTTGTTCTTAGGGCTGCACATAGGGCTAGCCCAGCCTGAGCAACCCGAAAGGACCTGGTATAGGATTAGATGTCCGATGGGCTTTAATTGGGCTGTGTTCAGGCTTACAATTGGCCAAGTTCAAGGGGGGAGGGCATACACTCTTTGCAGCCCCCACCCCCCTTTGTGTCTCAGCTCTTGGCGGCGCAGTCCATCCTCAGCACAGAGGATATGAGTCCGGCTAGAAGGGATTCCAAGGTGGTCATGTTGATATTGGTGCACCCACCTAAGGTTTGCCTAAGATCAGACTGACATTAGGGGCTGACACATCAGCGTCAAAAAGTGAAAAGCATCCCCAAAAAGTGTAAATCACTTTTTTGGCATTGATGTCTTGGCTCCTATTGCCATTGTTACCTTAGTCTGACTTTAGGGGTCACACCAAATCCTGCCTTGAACTGGGGCTGTGGACAAGGTGAGTGGTGGGGAACCACCTAAAATCACAAATGATTGGACTAGAGCTGCATCATGGCGAGGGAGTAATCAACTTTAATGCATTAGCACACTTCTCCATGGATTTGAATCTGTAACTTTCACATTGACAGTGGGTGCAAGCTGTTTGTTGTATCTTGGATTGGTGCAAACTGGATTTTAGTGTTTGGAGAATAAGTATCATTCCATTTCGAAATAGTGCTACATGGCACAATCTTCGAACTCTCTCCTAATAAGTGGAATTTTGGAGATTGCAATTCCACTACTTGCCAAGTTTGTTATGGATTAAAATTTTCTAATTCATATATAGGGTCTACAATCCTCCTTTTTATAGGGATCCTTCTTGTATTTAAGATTTTGGTTTCAAGCTAGCAATTGTCCTCATTGTCACTCCAACGCAAACCTCTAACCTTATTCATTGCCAACGCTGTCATGGAGACAAGTTTCCCCGGCAGCATTCTGCAGTGTTATATTGACATCTGCCTTGCCCCCTTACAGTGCGGGCCCCACACTAATGATGCTGTGGCTATATTTGGAACTTTCTATGTTCATGTCTATTTCTAATTACAGTTAAGACCATCTAATAGGCTTATTATTATTCTTATTCTTTTTTTGTGCCAAAGTGGTATTTTTTTTCAGACTCGTATCCTCTGTGCCACAGACACAAAGGGGGGTGGGGCCATACTGTGGTGCAGAGGATACAGCTCCTTGTTTTTCATGGGACCAAGCAAAGAGATTAGACCACAGATTTGATTAGGGGTGCCAAAGAGGTGAGCTAAGCTGCTCAGACTTGTCACACAAGGATCAAGCTTGGGTTTGGCTCAGGCTCTTCATAAGCTTGAGGTGTCAAAATTAGGTTCAGCTTATTGAGGCAACCTCAGCTCACCAAACTCAACTTTACTACTTCAGACCCAAATCTTAAAGCCCAAATGCCCATAAGAAACTTCCTCGTGAGAGGGTGGATTGTATCCGCACCTCTTATCTAATGCTCATCTCCACACCCTGTTAGGGGGCAGGCACATGCCCCCCCCCCCCCCCCAAAAGTGAAAATCACTTGTCAGTGCTGACG
>JAOXJP010025181.1:0-17095 GCA_025762735.1 Platanus orientalis
GGTGAAGGACACAAAGAAAACCAAACAAACAAAAAAGAAAAAGCTCCCCCCCAAGGACAAACAAAACAACTACTCTCACCAAAAGGAATACCACTCTATAATATCGAACTCAATCCTAATAGAGATCCATTCTAACAAAGTATTATGAGTTTGAACAAGCAACTCCTCAACTTTCCATCAAAGATCCTAGAGTTTCTTTCCTTCCACAAGCCCTAACAAATAACCCCCTGAAGGTAAGACCAAATGATTGAAGATAAATCCTCCAAATCTCAAATCCACCAACCGGAGATAAGGTCATGGAAGAGGGCGGGAAAAGACCAAGAAATATTAAGATGGGAGAGAATGAAGCACCAAGCCATATGCCCCACGGCACAGTGGACAAAAAGATGATCCATTGACTCCTCCCTCAGGCACATCACATCTGTTTGTCAAATTTCAACCTCTGCTTAGAAGGTGATCAATGGTGAGAATCTTCTTAAGAAAGACATTCCACATGAAGGACACTTTAGACAGGATACCTGGGAGCCAGATGCGATCGATAGGAAGTGAGCCTTCCCTAAAACCACCCAATTCCAAATAAAGAGACTTGGGGGTGAACATCCCTTTTTTTGAAATGAACCATTCCCAATAGTCCCTTTTGGATGGATTAGGTTTAACCCCTTCAAACAACGTCATCAAATCGCCAAAATCGTCAATCTCCCAATCATTCAAATTCCAACACAGCCGAGGCCTCCAAATATTACCCTCCTCATCAAAAGCATCACTCACCCTATCCGTGGGGTCTGTGGCTAAGGAGTGAATGTTCCTAAACACGTCCCTAAGGGGGCTATCGCCAATCCAGAGATCATCCCAAAACCTAATGTCCCTCCCCGATCCCAAGTTAAAACAAATAAATTTCCAGAAACCATCCTTAGTCTTCTGGCTGGACTTCCAAAGCCTATAATCATGCCGAAACCTAGTCTCCTTCGAATCCCAAGGAGAAAACTCCCTAAACCTAGCAACAACCACCTCACGCCAAAGGCTATCCCTTTCCAAGCCAAATCTCCAAAGCCACTTAGTTAACATCACCCTATTGTGCTCCCTAAGTGATATGATACCCAGGGCACCACAACCCAGAGGCGTACAAATAGTCTTCCAGTCCACAAGATGTACCAGTGGTGCCCCCCAGTATCGTACCACAGGAAATTCTAAAACTTAGTCTCAATATCATTTGCCACTGAGCCAGGGATAGTGAACAAAGAGAGAAAGTAGTTAGGAATGGACGCAAGAGTGGATTTTAAAAGGGTTAACATCTCACCCTTAGACAATAGGGCCATCTTCCAGGAATCAAACCTCACGGAAATCCTATCCAAAACTAAACCCCAAACCGATTTGTATTTGAAATTAGCCCCCAGGGGTAAGCCTAGATAGCACGAGGGTAAGGAGTCAATTTTACAACCTAAAATCCAAGCTAAATCCCGTATGGTAGGGACTTCTCCCATGAAGAACATCTCACTTTTTGCCATATTAACTTTTAGCCCCGACACAACCTCAAAACAACAAAGGATACATCTCAAATAACCCAATTGGAGCTCATCCACATCACATAAGATCATGGTATCATTCGCGAATTGCAAATGAGTAATCCTATAGCCACCCCTCCCCACAACAAAACCAAGAATACACACACCCTCCACCCTTCTGATCATTTTACTCAAAACCTCAGAAACCATAATAAAGAAAAGAGGGGAGAGAGGATCACCTTAGTGCAAGCCTCTAGAATTCTTAAAAAACCCTGTAGAGGAACCATTCACTAACATCGAGAAATTCACTGTTCTAATACAATAGAATATCCAACATCTCCATTTAGTCCCAACGCCCATCCTCCCCAAGATATAATCCAAAAGCTCCCAATTAACATGATTATAAGCCTTTTCAAGGTCCAACTTACACATCAGACCATTACGCCTAGACAACCTTCGATCCTCAATACATTCATTGGTAATTAAAATGCTGTCCAGGATTTGTTGCCCTTCAACAAAGGCACTTTGAGGATGAGCAATTAAATCATTCATAACTAATTTGAGCGTAAAAGTTAACACCTTTGAAATGATCTTATAAACACTACTGAGTAAGCTAATTGGACGGTAATCTTTCAACTCATGGGCATCTTGCTTTTTAGGAATGAAGACAATAAAAGTATCATTGAGATGCTTATAGAACTCTTCTGAGTAATAAAATTCATCAAAAACTTCCATCAAATCCTTCTTCACAATTTCCCAACATTTCTGGAAGAATGAAATTGAATAACCATCCGGCTCTAGAGCCTTATTCCCTTTCATACCGGAGAGAACAGTCCAAACCTCCTCTTCCAAAAAACGCCTCTCAAGAAAGAGACTATCTGTAGTGGAGATATGATCAAACTCCATACCCTCCAACCCTGGCCTAACCAACTGCTCCTCCTTATATAACTTAACATTAAATTCCTCCACCCCATTCCTGATTTCCCTCTGATCCTGAGTCCACCTCCCATTAATGGATAATCCATAAATCTCATTTGAAATTTTCCAATGGGAATCCATCTTGTGGAAGAATTTTGTGTTACGATCCCCTTCTTTTAACCAGTTGACCCGAGATCGTTGCTTCCAAAAGATTTTTTCAAACAAGGCCGCTTTCGAAAAATCTTTCAACACCTCCCTTTTAGACCTTTCCACAGAAGAAAGTGGTTTAGACTCTTCTAGTTAATCCAAACCACGAATTCTACCCTTACAATCCTCTAAAACTGTCTTAAGAGGTAACCCCGAGTTCCTGTTCCAAGTCTTCAGATGGCATTTCAAAGCTTTAAGCTTAAGAGCAAATCTCCTGCTCGAATTCCCTGAAAACTCCACACAGTTCCAAACATGGTTAACCACATTGAAAAAATCTGGCTCAAGAAACCACATCTCCTCAAAGTTAAACGGCATAGGCCCCCTTGCTGACTTGCACCACCCCAACAAGATAGAGGTATGATCCGAGTTAGTTCTATATATGGCCGATAGAAGGCGATCAAGAAACAAGTCCTCCCATTCCCCACAAAACAAGAAGCGATCAAGTCTACTAAAACTAGCATTAGGTTGGAAGCTAGACCACGTAAACTTGGCCCCTTTGAGAGGGGGGGGGATCAATGAGGTGCCATCTATTTATAAAATCCCAAAATTTCAACATCCCAGAATCATTCCAAACTCCATCACTCCTATCCGACGAAAATCTAATCAAATTAAAGTTGCCCCCCAATACACCACAGTTAACCCCAACAGGCCTTAACATCATCAAGCTCTAGCAAAAAGTCATCCACTTCAGATCTCACAGTTGAATTATACACCCCCACAAAGACCCATTCCTCCGCATTCCTTTTCAACCTACATTTAGTAGAAATAGAAAAGACCCCGATCTCATGGTCAAGGACATCCACTTTATCGGGGTCCCAAATAAGAAGAATACCCCCAGAGGCACCCCACTAAGGAAGCGCCAACCACGCGTAAGGCCTAAGACCCAAAACCTCCCTAACCATCTTGTTACTCATCACTTGAATCTTTGTTTCTAGTAAGCACATAATATCAGGGTGTGCACCCATAATATTTTGGTTTATAACAATTCTCTTGTCCTTGTTTCCCATCCCTCTAACATTCCATGTGAGGATTTTAAGATCCATAGATACCATGAGCAATATCCTTTCTTAGAAACCCCAGCGCTCGAACCACCGTCCTTCCTATCATAATTAATCTTGTATTCCAACTTTTTTAGTTCATTCTTCAACCACTTGTGGAGAACCGAGTTCGATCCCCCCCCCCCCCTCTTCCTTCCCTTATCTTTAGACAACACGATCCTCCTAAGTAACCCTAAGATCTCATCTTCGAAACCTTCGTAAGACATCCCAAAAAATGAGCCAAAGTCACCCAATTTGTTGAACACCCATTCCAATAATAGCTCCTTATCTCTTTCTAACACACCCATACATGAAACAGGCACACCACTCCTTAAAAAAACAGGGGTGGCCATCTCACACTCCTCATCTAACTCACGATACAAATCAAGATCACAGCCCCACTCAGACCCCCACGGTTGCTCAACCACATCAATCGGAACTTGATTATCAAGCACGACCAAATGATTATCCCGATCTCCATAAGAGACATAAGGATCCAGGGAAACCCGATCATAACCAAAATCCTTTTCAACGATAAGATTCTCACCCATGAAAGCCAACCTGCACATGTCCGATACAAGGGGATGCAAATTGGAAACAAATGCACATGTTCCAAAGAACGTACTTGGTAAGGGGGTTTGCAAATCCTCAATTTGTCAAGGCCGCAATCACGCAATGAAGAGGAACCATCCCCACCCCTTCGTAATGTCCCATGGTCCACACCCTCCCACAGCACAACCGCATCACCCATCAAATCGATCCCAGGTTTGGAAGGCAATCCAGGATCAAACATGATCATCCCTCCCGAAGGAACTGTGGGACAAGCAAGAGGGCCAGAATCCTTAGCACCCATCAGTTCAGAAGAAAACACCACCTCCCCCGAGTCCCCATCAACGAAGCCAACATTAGAGAGTTGCAATCAGGCCTCTTAAGCCCATGTCCGGAACCTCAAATGGTGTCAGTTCAAACGTGTGCTCCCCAGGTAACTCCCAATCCTCTGGGAGTTCCACATTGTCCGGAGAGATTGCTCCCATGGTCGAAGCATTAGTCAAGGAGAGCCAATCCTTTTGGGAACCCACCCCTAGCAAATCACACACCCGAGAAGGGGACAAGACCGACGTAACAGCTGAAGATCGGAAAGCATTAGCCAAGATTTTCTCGTCCACCACATCCAAATGCCGAGAGTTCCCTCCCACAGCAAGCATCAGCATCTTCCAAATAGTCAGAAAGCAAAATCATGTTACCCTCCTTGTCACGCACGGTCAACCCCAGCTAATCCATCACAATGTCCAAACCATCCCTCTCCGGCTTCTGCACACCCTGCTTAAAGCAATACTCCACTACAACATCCCCACTCTCAAGCAACCCATTATGATGGCAATCATAATTTTTAACCAAACATGGATCAACACTCAAATTTGTAACAGGATTACCAGAAACATGAACACAGGCCGAATTATAAACGAGAGCATTAGAATTTAAATTGCAAGACATACCTGAAATAACTGGAGGCACGGGAATGCATTGGGAGGGACGATGTACCAGGAAGAGGAACCAAATCCTCATTCAGGCAGAGAGATCTGGACCAGTTCCCACATTTGACAAAAGCACTTTAGGGGAATCCTCATACTTGAAGAGCTATAAATTGCGAATAGGAGTAAATAACTTCAGCAAATCTGACTCCAACTAAGTGTCACCTCCCGTGGATTGGCAAAAATCCTCTTCAGACTCGTACTCTCCCTCATTGGACAAAGCAATAGTCAGTCACCTTATCAGGTCCACAGGATTCGTCGTCCTTCTAAGAATCAAGCTCCAAACTACCTGAAAGTTACAGAATCTCAACCAGCGAGCTCACATCTTCCACCGTCACAGGCGAAGACTTCTGAAGCCCAAGAGGATTACTTGGGGTCATGAAAGCATCCGTCAAGTTAGAGACAAACTTCGGAGAAGCGCCCAGCAAAGAGTTGTTTAAAGGGGTGAATTCAGGTGTAGCAAATTCTCTACAGTCCGAGGCCAAAGGAGTGAGATCATGATCTGTTCTTTAAGCTCTATTGCTGAGAGAAGCACCACCTTTTGCCATTGACCCTACTAAGAGAATTCTATCCTACAGAAGACAAAATAGGTGTCAATTTTCTCGAGACAGAACTAGAGTACCCTGCCCACTGGAAAGCATCATCTGATCACAACTCACCAAAGAAGAATTCAATGATAGAAAAGAAGCCACTGCCATGAAGACTCAAAATTCTCATCAACAAGAAGCCTTTAAGGTCTGATCATCTTGTCTGCACCCTCCTCTCCCATGCTGTCGGTCTCACTTCGAGTAGAAAAAGAAATTGAATCCCTAATTTGAGGACGAGTAGGTAAATCACTATTAGATCCCCCTGGTTCGGCCCAGAATGATACCCACCAACTGGTTCAAATAAAGCTTTTCTGCCCTGTGGTTCAACCCAGGCTCACTCCCATCACCAACTTGAATAGAAAGCTGGCTTCTGGCATCTAGCTTACTACCAGTCCCAAGATTGCATCTGTGCCACACCCATTTTACCCCAGGGCTCTCTCATACCCACAAGTCCTTCCTCCATCTGCCCATCTACCACCCTTTGATTGGCATCCACAAAAGTGGACTTAATTGAAGGGTTGCTAAGTAGTGTGCATTCCAGTGGCAATGGCCTTAGAATGTGGAAGATCCTTCTTTTTTCTGTGTTGGGGCAATTTTGGGAGTAAAGAAGAACAGAAGGATTTCAGAACAGAAAAGTGGAACCATAGGAATATCACCAATTTCCATTGGTCCTGTATCAAGAAAGGTCAAAGCATGACCAAGAGCTAGGTTAGAGGATATTTATAACTTTGGCAACTTCTTGGTTGTTTAATCACATAAAGATGGTGTTACTCTGTAATCTGGGTCTGCACAGGCTTCCTTTGACAAAGTTAAAATGAGCAAATCAGTAAGGTACCTTAGGGCACATTTTGAGAAGCCATTGGAGTTGTGTATTCTCTGACCAAAGAGGGTTAGGAGGATTTTGTTTGCTAATGGGTACTTTCTATCTCTAATCAGTGTCTCTGTACACTTGTGTATTAACTATTGAGCTTCTTGACTCTTCGGTTTGGTTCTTGCTGCCTTTGAATTGAGTTGTTATTTATTGTCAATAAGAGAAAAAGGTAAAACAGGGGACTGTGATAGTGTGATGTTCTTAAAGGTTATGATATGTCATAATTATGGTTTGTTTATCTTTGCTTTTGGATCCTTTGTTCATGTCAATGAAAAGGTGGCTGTTATGTCTGTTGGCAGGGAATTGAACTCACCAATCCACAGGCTCATGCAAATCAGCTTGGCAGTGGTACTCAAAGTACCTACTTCTCAGAAATAGGAACATTCTCCAAGATCAAGAGGACTTGAACCACTCTCATATCTGTGCTTTGATTACAACTTCTGGTCAAACAAAGTACAGTCAGTCTAGTGACTTTCATTTAAGTGAAATCTGAGGGCAGGGTGTAAGTTACCAGAGGGACTAAATTATATACTCTCTTTCTGATCTTTTGTTACTCTTTTCATTTAAGTGGAATCTGAGGGCATAATGTAAATTACCAATGTGACCAAATTAAATAGATTCCCTTTTTGACCTTATATTTTGTCATATAGCAGTTGCAATTTCAATGGATGTTCTGACTGCAGGGTTTGGCTGTTGTCAATGGGCTATTGGGCCAAATATAACTAGCTCGGTATTTGGTACTACTTAGATTTGAACTAGTGACTTATTATTTGAGGTTTTCCTTTTGTTGTATATCATCACTTTAAGTTCCTTGCATATAATTTCATACTGCTCGCAGGCACTCTGCTTATGTTGGTTGCCTTTTCTAATGAAATCATCCAAGAGATTGCCTATGCCAAATATCAGCTTGTGTTGAAACATTGTTAAAAATGTGGAAACATTGCAAAAACTTTAGAAATATAATTGGTATATGAGTTCTCGGTGGAAGAGGGGACCACCACCTTGGGTGGGATTGCAAGGCAGACAGAGGAGGAATCGACAAAGAGGCGAAGGTTTCAAGGGATGCGCAACCTCAGGTCGGAGATAAATCCTACAAGGATGCTGTGTTGGAGGGCATTGTTTGGCCTTCCTCACAGGGTCCAGTTCGGAGAATGTTAGCGGGGTGTCGCTATCATGTCAAAGAGGGGGGATTTAGTGAATCGGATTAACAGACTGAAATCCTGCTTGGTTGGGAGAGTGGTGGGCGACGATCCAAGCTCTTTTGCTATGCGGGAATGGGGCAAGAAGGCATGGTGGATTGGAGGGGAGTTGCAGGTGAGGAGGTTGCCAAAAGTTTTATTCCTATTCTACTTCCCATCTATGGCGGAGGCTGAGAGGATTTTACGGGAGCATTTAAAGGACTGGAAAGGAGGGTGTATTCTTCTGGATAGGTGGCATCAAACTGCTGGTTAGGTGGAATGACAGGTCTAAAGAGGAGGGAAGAATATGGGTTTGTGGCCTTCCAGTGCACCTATAGGGATGGAAGAAGTTTGAGAAGATAGGGGATTTGTAGGGTGGCTTGATTGAATTTGAAATCCATGATCGTGGGTCGATGGAGTGGGTTTTGTTGCTAGTCAAGAAGCCAGAGGTCGTGCCAGATTTTGTTTGGCTCTGTGATGAGATGCTGGTGTATAAGGTTAAACTGTGGAGACATGAACTTCCGTGTGCCTTCTCGGCATCGGAGGTGGGAGATGATCGGTGGGTGAAACAATTGCATCATAGTGGAACGGGAGGAGGGGGAGGAGGACGGAGAGGAGAGAGGCGGGATAGAAGAAGGTGGGAAGATGGAGGCTATTCAAATTTCGAATTTGCAGGTTCGGGGTTTGACAGAGATCGTGGGACACGAAAAGATGTTTGGATGAGGGAAGGAGGATGACAAAGAGGGGACCAGGGTTTTCAAGAGGCTGGCCAGTGTGGAGTTGGTCAAACCAGCGGACAGGGAAGAAGGCCTAAATTGCCTGGTGTTGGGCCTAGGAGTGTCCATCCCAATTTTGATGGACCTCAAATTAGGACAGTCTGTGAGAGGTGGAGACTTCGTTATGGATCTCAAATGGGCTCTCCCAAGCCCATGTCAAGAAAAGGGGTTCCGATTAAGGCCTAGGTGGGGGGTCAACGTCAATTGGGCTCGTCGAAGCCCGATAAGTGGGGTTCGTATGACCCTATTAAAGGGTTTGAGGCTAGGGCTCGGGATTTCTTTCCTACACGCAATCAAGTTGGGAACTGGAAGAGAAAACAAAGCCTTTTGCATTCTGGGGGAGTAAATCGGGCTCGTAGAGGTAAGGAATCCTTTGAGTGGAGAAAGAAGGGAGATAGGCTCCTCGTGAGGACTTCCCTCATGCCCTTGCGGCTAGTCAGTTGCAGAAGGGAATTGTAATCAGGGAGAGAGCGACTCCAGATCACAGGAGTAGGGCTGAATTATACACATGGAAGGGCAAATCAACAACGGTTGCCTAGGAAATGGACGACGACGATGAGGATTCTGAATGGGAGGCGGAACAGTGAGGTGAGTGGGACTATCCTATCGGGGGGGGGTCTAGAGATGGCTGGGGAATGCAGTCATGATGACTACACTGGTGAATGTTCGGACATGGGACTTAACAATGACAGGACTGGGGGATAAGGAGGGTGATTGCATTGGATAAAGTCCAGGGGGGCGAATTGATTAAGAGAAATTTGGGGGATCTTTCTTCGGTTGGTTCTTTAGGGGATATCCTGGCAGAGGAGGGGAACTACTGGAATTTTGATGAGGACAATCTTCTCTTTGATGTGGAAACTCTGTTGATGTTGCCTCCTCCCCTTCACGGTTATAATTAGATTATCAAGAAGTTTGCTGAAGTCTAGAGGAGGCTTGGCTATTCCTTTAAAGAGTTGGAACAACGTGTAGAAGACTTCTTCTAGGAGATCGAAAGCAGGCAAAGTTGGTGTCCCAGGAGACCTAAATCCTTCGGTCAAAGGCTTAATGGGGGCCGCAAGTCCAAGGAGTTGAAGAACTTGAAGTCGGACATCAACTATGATGGGATGGAAAGGGGAGGGAGGAAGAAGGAACGTAGGGGTGCATCTAACGATGATTCTTATGATAATGCCAATCATATGCTCTTGGAATGTTAGGGGTATTGAGAGGGAGAAGTGATGGGGTATTCGGGACTTTTTTGAAGAGATGGAAGGTTGATTTGATCACGTTGCACGAAATAAAAACTCAAATCATTGACAAAAAGATGTAGACAAATTTATGGAGAAGAAGGGAGTTCGAATGCATTCTTAAGCCGGTTGTTGGAAGGGTGGAGGGCATTCTCGTGGCTTGGAACTCGAATAGGCTGGGAGTTTTGGACTCTAGAATTGGGGAATACTCAGTTTTCATTTTGTGCAAAAATAAGGAGAATGATAAGGTGTGAGCGTTTTCTGGTGTTTATAGCCCTTGTGACCAAGATGCGTTCGGGCAGTTGCGAGATGATTTATGTAAAACTCGTTTCGAGTGGAGCATCCCTTGGTGTGTGGGGGGGGGACTTCAACGCAATGAGATACTCGACGGAAAGGTTAGGTGCGTGAAGGATGTCTCATCATATGAAGCAGTTCAACAATTTTATTGACGAGTTTGCCCTGGTGGATCTTCCTTTGCATGGGGCTCAGTACACATGGATTGACAATCTGAGTTCTCGTGTTAGCAGCAGGTTGGATATATTCCTCCTCACTGATGATTGGCTTGACTCTGAGTCGATCTTTGTCCAGGAAGCTCTTCCCAACTCGGGGTTAGATCACACTTCAATCATTCTTCGCCCTACTCTTAGGCAGGCATGGCCTCACCTTTTCAGGTTCGAGCTAATGTGGTTGGATATTCTTGGTTTTACCAAGAAGGCGAAGGAGTGGTGGAAGAAAAGGGTGGAGAAGGGGACAATTAGCTTCATGTTTGCACAAAAGTTGAAGGCATTAAAAGAACGGATTGTTAGATGGAGGAAAGAGGAGTTTGGGGAATTGGAATCAAGGAAAACCTCTTGTTTCTGTAAGCTTAAAGCTTTGGAACAAAAAGAGATGGTGGGTGATTTGGAGGAGCTGGAAAGGATTGAGAAATTGATGACTAAAAATGAATACCATAGGTTGCTGAGAATGGAGGAAGTTTCGTGGAGTTAGAAATCTAGAGTCTCCTAGCTTAAGGAAGGCGATCACAATATTAAATTCATCCACAAAATGGCAAGTTGGAGATCTTCCACCAATTCTATACCCAGACTAAGAGTGGATGGAAGATGGGTCTATGATCAAGAGCAGATTCGGAACTTTGTAGAGCAATTTTATGTCGACCTTTACACTAATCCTATTCCTATGAGGCCGACTTTACTCGGGATTGAGTTTGACCGCATAGGTGGGGATATGAGAAAATGGCTGAAAATGGCTTTTACGGAGGAGGTCCTTTGTGCTCTTAACTCTATAGTAGAGGATAAGGTGCCTAACCCGGATGGTTTTCTAATCAAATTTCTGAAAGTTTGCTAGGAGGTGGTGGGCGAAGAGGTGAGGACAATGTTTGCAGAGTTCCACGCTAAGGACAATTGGTGTAAAAGCTTAAGTGTAACTTTCTTGACGTTTATTCCTAAGAAGAAAAGGGGCTTCTGAGCTTAAAGATTACATGCCTATCAGTTTGTTGGGATGTATGTATAAATTATTAGCTAAGACGTTGGCCAACCGGCTCAAGGCCTCCTTGGGTACGATTATTTATGAATCTCAACATGCTTTTCTATCAGGTCGCCAAATGATTGATTGTTCCCTTATCACAAATGAATACATTGATGTTGTGGCTAAGGATGGATGGTCAGAGGTGATTTGGAAGGTGGATATGGAGAAGACTTATGACCACATCAACTGAAGGTATGTGGATTGGGCTCTTGATCGGATGGGCTTTAGGAGGAAATGACGAAATTGGATGAAGATTTGTATTTCTTCTTCATCTTTCTCGGTTATGGTGAATGGTCACCAAAAGACTTTTTCAAAACCAGTAGGGGCCCTAGACAAGGGGATCCGTTATCGTCCTATTTGTTTATAGTGGTGGCAGATCTTCTAGATAGAATGATGATCAAGGCTGAACATGTGGGTTTGGTGCATACGTTTCCTCTTAATGGAGCATGACCCATAATTCCGTTTATCCAATTTGCTGATGACTCTTTCTCTATGATAAAGGTGGAGCAAGAAAGTGTGAAAAACCTGAGATGCATTCTCTTAATTATGGAGACAGCCACATGGTTAAAAGTTAATTGGAGCAAATCAACTCTAAGCCCTATTTGGGAGATTCCCATGGCAGGGAGGTTAGTCGAGGTGCTAGATTGTGAATTGATCCTTTTGCCGATTACTTATCTTGGTCTTTTGCTTGGAGCTAAAACTTCATCATCGGTCATTTAGAATTCAAATATTGAAAAAATGGGGAGTAAGCTATCGAGATGGAAGGTGAAGTGTCTTTCAAAAGGAGGGAAGTTGGTTCTGCTGAAGAGTGTCTTGGCAAGTGTCCCCATCTATTTTTTATTGCATTTTTAGGAATCTGTTATCAAGAAGCTTGAGAGGATCCAGAGAGACTTCCTGTGGGGCTCTTCTCAAGACCACAAGAATATTCATTGGGTGAGCTGGAAGGATGTGTACCATCCTTTAGCTTGAGGGGGGGGGGGTTGGGCATCAGATCCCTATTGAATATCAATAGGGTCATTCTCAACAACTGGCTATGGAGGTTTGGAACGGAAATGAGGGCTTTGTGGAGAAGGATTGTGGCCGCTAAGTACGGGGATGAGCATTATGGTTGGACTGTTAGAAAACCGGCAGGGGCCTTGGGTTGCAGTCTTTGGAAGGGCATTAGCAACGGGGAAGAACTATTTTTCAGGCTTGTTAGCTTCAGGATCAACAATGGTGAGTGGGTTATATTTTGGCATGACAAATGGTGTGGTAGGGGTTCCCTTGCGAGTATGTTTTTGGCTTGCTATGTCTTGACAGAGTGCAAATGGGGGTTAGTCAAAGAGCATATGATTAGTACTAGAAGCTTTTGCTATTGGAATATCCAATTGAAAATGGATCTTAATGATTGTGAAATATAGAGGAAATGGGCCGGCTTATGAACTTGTTGGAGCAAATAACCTTGGGGATAGTAATGAGAAAGATGAGATGATTTGGCTCTTGAATGAGGAGAAGGGATTTACTGTCAAGTCCATGTATGGTGGGTTGGCACCTACGTCCGAGTCTTCTATACCGGGGGAGTGTGTTTGGAGTTCTCTTATTCAGGATAAAGCATCTTTTCTTTTGTGAGAACTATGGTGGAATTAAGTTCTGATAATTGACAATCTGATCAAGAGAGGTATGTTCATTCCTAATTGGTGCCAACTTATGTAGGGAGGATGCGGAATCAACTAGACATGTTTTCATCCATTGTTCATGGAGTAGGTCGTTTTGGAATCACTTTTTCCAATGCTTTGGGGTTGCTTGGGTTCAACCAAACTCAGTCTGGAATCTTCTATTATGTTGGCTGAGCCAATGGATTGGCATTACAAAGGGATAAGTGGGCAGAGGTGGATTATGGTGCCTGTTGCAATTTGTTGGGCCGTTTGGGAGGAACGTAACAAGAGAACCTTTGATGTGATTTTGATGCAAGTTTATAACTAGTTGTTTATTGCTCAAAAAATGGAAAGAAGGACCTACATTCATATCTTGAATCTATGATTGAGATGCATACATCTTTTCTCACTAGAGCGTGAGCTGTAGTTACTTCTAATCTATTTGTGTTGTAGCATTTCTCATGCTATATCGGATCATATTTCTTTTTCTTTAATACTACTTTATCTTAAAAAAAATATAAAAAAATGATTTATGTTATCATTTATATTTTGGTGAGGAATGGAAATGAATCCATTTTTATTGGGGCTGATATGCACTCAGGTACCATAACAAACCAAAATGAAATGATTTTAATCCTAAGTGACAACCAAACGCAGGGTAAATAACTGAATTCGAGGGACGGAAACTTAATAAGTTTTGCCGGAGGACTAATGGTACCCATTTCGGCGGCCAATATGGGTTACAACCGGTGTTTGAGCATGTAAAGCTATGGGGAGCCTCGGGTTCGGCCCAGGTTAGCTATTTCGAAGCTTAGCAGATCTAATCTTCTGTTGTCAAACTAAAGTTTGTTAATCTTTTGCCTTGTCTCTCGAAATTCCATGGGTACGAAAATGATGCTGATGATGATGAACGGTGGTAAAATTCCGATTCAGTAGTTATTTGGTTTCTATTAAGTGGCTAGATGTATGGGAATGGATCAAGAGAACCATAGTTTGGATCTGCCCTGTCATCCATCCTCATGGTAAATATTACCTGCTTTGTTATTTTAATAACTTACATATACTAAAAATCTGAAAGTAATTATAAGGGAGCATTTGATTGCGAGAAGGATTTTGTCCACCTCACTTAACGGATGCTTGGTCCGCTGGGCGTCACGGGGTGGACATGCAGTGCCAAAAATGATAAGTTTCTTCCCAAAAGATGTAAATCACTTTTCGGCACTGATGTGTCCGCCCTCGAATGCCCAGCAGACCAAACGTTTCTTAAGGGAGGTGGACAGAATCCTTCCACACTTGATTGCCACTTGCAATGAAATCTTTTCATTTTGCATTCCATAGCATTTTAATGCATAAGGTGATGCTTCTTTTTATCTTTGGGTAAAAAAGGTGATCTTGATATGGGCTTATCTTGAGCTATGCTGGTTTATTAATAACATTAGAAATAAGGTAAACGAATTTTTTTTTTTTTTTTTTCACGAAAAGAAATCATTTCTATTCTTTATTCATATTCTGGTGATGAATGGAGTTAAACTCCACTTTCCATCCATACCAAAATGGATTCAATCCATGTGGCAACCAAACGCAGCATAAGAGTTCGACAGAACAAACACACTAGCAAGTGCTTAATCAAGCCATTAATCCCTACACATGGGTACGTAATTTTGGAAGTCAATACCATACATATATATATTTTTTGTTTGGATGAATGGAAGTCAATAGACTCGATACCATAGCGATTTGACCATAGCAAGGGAATGCTACAGTATAATTCAATCAAACATTCAGTAAACAATGGGGGATAATTCAAGAAAAATAATCTCGAGAGTACTTTGGTAAGAATATAAATGTGGTTTTCATAATTTAACGTATCCACGTTTAAAAAAAGTAGCCCTTAAAATGCTTTTATCGACCTGAGGGGGGGAGGGGGGAGGTATGGATCTTGGAGCAGAGATCCTCACTCGTGTTTAATACATTTTCGCACTAAAAATCTGAAACTTATTGAACAAAGCTAAAGATATTTTGGTCAAGGAAACTATTGTATATGTATATATAATATTAAACATACACACACATATATATATACATACACACACGACCTGTGAACCAGACATGAACTGAACACGAAATAATCGGGTTAGGGTTGATTGTAAACATGTTTTGGGTCAAAACAGGTTAACCCGTTTTGACATGATTAATAAATGGGTCATGTTAGGATTGAGCCATACAGTTGTACACCCTTAACTTGACCCGACACAAATATGACCTGCCATTAAGAATTACCACAAAACCCGTGAACCTGGCACAAAATAAGCAAGTTAGGGTTGACTTGTAAAACATTTTTCGAGTCAAAACAGGTCAACTTGTTTTGACACGATTAATAAATGGGTTGCCCTCACCAGACCCCGCGTTAGCGGGAACCTCGTGCATTGGGTCTCCCTTTTTTTATATATATAGTTCGAAGTTCATTTATCTTTGCCATACTTAAACAATTGTTCTGCGTATTAAGCACTTTTTGCAAAAGAACGCAGTGTTTGTACATGGTATGCGAGGCAATAATTAGAAATGATTGAGGTGACTTGATCCAGGCAACAGCCTTCCAAGTTGAATGAATATCAACTTGTTTAGGTTCCATCACGTCCAGGGCTTTACGCATTAATCAAGTCACCCTTACAGGAGATTCTAGTAGCGTTATAAATTCTCTTTTGAAACCAGAAGATGAGACCCATTTAACCATTAGCAACATTTTTTTTATGAATGTAAAATTTGTTCTCAGGTTTTGAGCAATCCTCTGTTAATTTTGTTGGGAGAAACTGTTAAAAGTCCAGCCCATGAGTTAGCTAGGAATGGGGTGCTAAATCCCAAAAATTAACCTGGCAACTTGCTGCCCTTATAGTTGTTAGGAGAAACACCTATCTGATGCACATCTAGTGAATGTTTATTCTTTTTCCTAAAAATAAAATGCAACCACGAAACAGTACTGCAGTCATTGGTGAAGTTTAATGGCCATTCAGAGAAAAACCAGTAAATAGTTGGGATAAGGCTCAGTTGAGTAGCCGAGTCTCTGAAAAAAAAAAAAAAAAAAACAAGACATATCTTCACCATGAAGGGTCTCTTTTAATACCGTGCACTGCTAAGGTTACCCTTACACTGCAGCTAAGCCTAATCAATCAAAGATTAATGAGTTCCCTCTTTGGACCAATGGTAAAAGGGAAACCAACTATTAAAACTGATGCAAGGAATTGATAAGATAAAGAGTAACAATTCCTTAGTCATGGATCATGCTTTTTTTGAAACAATATTCGTCATCTACTCTGATCTTTAACAATGATATAGAGACTGTAGCGAGTCAACAAATTTATCTTTAGGATAAAATGAGTTTAACTAAAATTATTGTGTTGTTGATCGGTGGTTTGCAATACCGTAAGATCAACCCTTAAATGCACTTGATGCTATCATAAAAAAAATATAAAACTAAAAAGGCTTAAAGAATTTGCTGAGAGTTTGCAAGAGAGAACATTTGGAAAGAAAAAGAAACAAGAGAAACCAGAAAAAGTCTATTTCACGTTTTTGAGGATCCCCTTATTTATAAAATCTTTAGAGATACTTTTAGATGTGTCTACAGACATTCTAGACACCATTTTCCATTGAACAATCTGTAAATACCTTGAACGCTTCTACACACTTTTCCAAGGACAAATCTCTAATTTTCAAAACGTTCCAATTTTTTCCATTTCACATATCTCAATCGATCAAAATTGCATTTCCAAAATGCTTTTTGTTCTTTGAGATTTTCGATTGCTTGAAATTCAATCATTCAAGATATTTTGGATCGTTCAAAATTGTAAACCTTAAAAATATCCAACACCAACATATTTCTCTATGAGAGAAGAAAACCTGTAATTTGTTTTTTTTTGTTTTTGGGTTGTTCTTTTTGAAGCTATTAGCATAAATAAATAAGGAGATTGATTGTCTATTTTAAGACAAACCTCCAAAGGTGTGCCATTGATTGACACATGATGTGTTTTGGAATTTGATGTCTTTTATTGACCACCTACTTTTTCAATTGAACACTTTTTTGGACCCTTTTACCCCCCAAAACAACACAT
>JAOXJP010025192.1:0-17094 GCA_025762735.1 Platanus orientalis
GGGGGCTGACACATCAGTGCTGAAAAGTGACTTTCACTTTTTGGGGGGTGCTTATCACTTTTCAATGCTGATGTGTCAGGAAAAGCTGATTTCCATACCTAATCTTTTCTGGGGATGGGCGAGCAAGAAATATAATTTGCTAGTTTTATCATAGGTTTGCTCAAGGGCCCAGAAACATCAAGTCCCTTCAAGTTTGGACCTTGATCACCACTCACACCCAGGTGAGCTGGAGCTCAACTATGGCTAGACAGAACCTGTTCACAGCCCTAACTTAAACCCTTTCTTCTCAATATCTTCCTCCAAAATATATTAAGGTTATAACTACAATTAGCTTGCAGTTTTGAAAACTTAAGAACTGATTTCTTCTCCCTCTGCGGCAGACTTAGCTGTGGAATTAAAAGAACTTTCTACTCTATTGCACATTGGAAAAATCAATTCTCCAATTCCAAAGTTTTAGATCTCAAAAATGATCCATCTAATGACTCTAGTGATTTTACAACAGAAGAAATTGCATGGTTCAGAGACAAGAAAAAGGGGAAAAATGATTTACAACACAAAAGGACAGTGTAGTAAAGAAATGCCGTCAGTAAAGTCCAAGACTGTTCCTTTCTCTCTTGATCAAGAGGATGCAACAAAGATGAGGTGAGACCACTAAGAACAATCATTTAACTGAGTCTGCAATGGAGATTACCTTCTTCTGGAGCTCCGACTTGTTGGCACCCACAAGCTTATCAACCTGCTGCCCATCTTTAAGGAAAAAAAAGGTTGGAGTGGCTCGGATATCCCATGAAGCACTAAGTTCCTGCAACTCACCAGATCACACACATCATTTCCATCATAAAGGAATTCGCTAACATAATCTAGAGGAAAACACAAAAGATGTATATTTATTGGATGCACTACATGCCTCAATTTTTTCGACAAGTAGTTGAGGTGGAACTCATTGATTGGGTGGTGAGATGGACCTTTGTTAGGACACAATATATAAGGTTAAAAGAGGTATATGCAGCTATATAGGGCTTTGGTAGTCCAAGAAAGAGACATGGTTAGATGAAGAGGCCTGTATCCTGAAGACTGGCTTAATGTGTCTCTGACATGGCACCTTTCTATTGGAAAACTGCTATCCACATTTTACTCAGCAACAGATTTTCTCAATTCCCAAACACTATAGGTTCACTTCTCAAGATTAGCCCCAAATATCAGAATGAAAAATCTCTGATAAATCTAGAGAAAAAAGCTTCTTTTGAGTGGAACAAAAATTCTGCATTTCTCTATCAACAAATGCACCCATGACATGCGGGTGCACACACACACACAGTATGAAGCTGAATAGAAAGAATAGTACTTACTGCTAGTTCATCAACATCCACAGTTAGAAACATGAGAGAAGGATATTTCTCAGAAAGTTCGCTGTAGAATGGCACAATCACTCTACAAGGACCACACCATGACGCACTGAAATTCACCACAACCTGAAGAACAGTATAAAATAGAAAATAATGAGTTCAAATAAGGAAAAGGTATTCAAATCCAGTAAAAAATCAATAAAGAAAAAAGCCATTAAAGAAGCAGATCTTATCATGAAGATGACATTGAAATTTTGTGAAATTAAATTTGCATAGTTCTCAATCTTTGGGTCTTTAACAAATGATGACCATTCATAAAATTTGAGCTAAAACCCTTCTTGTCACCACTCCTTGTAAACAGTGCTTATTTTCAAGAATTATATTCTTCCTCTCCTTCCAAATGCTCCAAGTAATGGTAGATGGGAGAAACCCAGGGTTACCTAGTTTGCAATGTGGTTGTTCTACAAGGTTCACCCTCCACAAAATGTTTTTGGGATATAAGAGATAATTTACCAAATTTGAGTTCATTATTCTCTAAACCACTTCAAGTTTAAGGATGGTTTACATATTAAGGAAAACTATGTAACCTCTATAGAAAATTTCCCTAGGTCCAATAGCATTGATCCACCATCATTGAATTTGATCAAACTCTACTGGTGCAACCCAGTAGATCCCAAAACCTGAAGGAACGATTGTCAGATGATGTTAGCAAACTCGTGCAGTTGCTACAATAGCATCCTACCAATTAGAGTAACTTTTTTTTTTTTGGCCTCCTTAAGACAACTGTTTCCCTAGGAGGCAATACTCCTGTCAAAGAGTTCCACAACGAGATCTCAATACATGGACTTTTTTTTTTTTTTTTTCAAGATTATGCTTTGATGGTCAACAATGGAATCAACCATTGGATGGCTAAGATCATGTGATCAAAATTGAGTAGGGACTATGGCCAATACCCAGAGGTAATCCACTCAAAAATTTGTCTGTGTATCCAATAGGCTTCAAGACAATTATTATAAGCAGATGAAATGGAAAAAAGAAGCATAGTGAAAAAAAAGCTATTTATAGCCAAATAGGATCCAGAAACTATTGTAGCAAGCTAGGCAAAGTTACTTCTTAAGGGGAAAGATGTTGAAAGGGGTTACTAACGTTTACAAGGACATCCTCAAAGACATAAGCTACAAGGTAGGTCCACGTGTTTGGGTTGGTTGTTGGGGTGACATTTGCTGAAGGAACATCCTTGGTTGGTCAGTTCTCCTAAAGAATTGGTAACTAGTTGTATGTGATCAGAAAGGTAGATTATTTGGCATCTTAGTTTGCATAGAAGAACCCCCACCCCATTTTGCCAGACCTGATAGAAGATAGACACCCATGCGTACGAAATTAGAGAGGAACCTTTTTCAGTTGGATCATGCTTCTCAAAGCTTATGAAAGCTAATAACTTGAACTTCAAAGCTGGTCATGTGGAGATCCCCATTTTTTTCTAGAGTTTCCTTCTTCCTTTGAACAGCCATGCTTGGTAACCCTTGCAGTTGATATTTGATTGGCTAGGTGAAAGAAGTTAATTAAAATTTCTTTCCTACGTAGTGTAGTTGAAATTGTTGAATTATTAATTTATTTTCACATTGTGCCTGAATTTGAACTGGGAGCATTGCCTGCAAGTAGAATATTTAAAGACTGCATGTAGATCCTAGTGTGAAAGCAGGAAAGCATAGGTCTCAGAAGTTCAGAATGAAGATGCATAGGATTACATTACCATAGATAGTTAGAGAGATTTAGTTATGAAATCCTAATGGATACCTTGTAAGATGCATGTGGGAAAAAAAGATGAGAGAACGGTTGTTAAATTGTTAAGAGGATACATCATACACGATTGGGTATGCACAATCTCATCCATTCGGATTCCCATTGGTAGTGATATAGGACCACCATGTGCACGGGATATGGCCACAAAATCATATCAATTGAGCACACTCAAAAGCTTGATCTACAGATTTGTTTGTCAATCTTTAATTTTACCTGCTGTCAAAGTTTTGCTTCAAGCCCCAATTAGTCCTACATTTTGGTCTCTTCGAGTTGGATTCTAGTTTTACAGTTTTAACAGGTTTAGACAGCTAGTCCTTCAATTCAAGCCTCAGTTAGTTCAACATGTAAATAAGTTTGACAACATAATGAAGCTCGTAGGAATAACATGAGAAGCTGTATGTTTGCAAAGAATTACAAATAACCTATCTAATTAACAACTACTACAAGAAAGAGACAAGCATGTCCTGACTGAAACCAGCCTGGCCAAGGGTCTCTACAACTCGTGCAATCTTAGCAAATTAAAATTTTCATTTTGTACAGTAGAATTGATGGTTAATCAAGTTAACCTGATATGTCTGAAAAGGACTCTAACGAACCTCATAAACTGGTCCTGCAGGATCAAACACTAAAATAAACAGAATTTTCTCAATTTGCAAATCAGATAGTAGTGCATCTGTGGGGTATTAGAGAATTATGGAACTAATCTAAACCCTAAATCATAAATAGAGGATGGGTTGGAAAATTTAGATTAATCGGGGCTTTTACAGATTTTTTTTTATTGTACAAGAAAATAGATTTCAGGGTTGAAGATGATAGAAAAATCAAAATAATAAAATAGGGAATGAAGAAACCTTTCAAAAAAAAAAAAAAGTATGAACCCAATGGATTCAACACGACTGGAACCCTAGTAGTAAGCATCTCGAGCCTCTGCAAAGAGTCAACACCTTAAAGGAGTTTGCACCTTGAAAGCTTGGAGTCACACCAAAACAGCAGAGCAGAGAACAATTTTATCATTACGGAGAAATTTATGCAGAAAAATGAAAAGGTGAATGCACAAAACATACATCCTGCCCCAAGGGTGAAACCCGTACCTACCAACAATCAACTCCCAGTTGAAAACCCGTCAATGGAATTTAATATATTTGAAGAGCAGAAGGTGAGGCACCCAACTGAACAGCAGAGAGCCATGGCTCTAACCTCCATTTTACCTGGGTGAGTAGCCGCCTCTTCAAAAATCCTGGAATTTCTTTCTGACCAAATGAACCAGCAGACTATATGGGGAATGCATCCCCAAATAACTTTCCCTCTCATGGACAGATATTCAACATTCGGCCAGAACCAAACCTTGAGAAGGGCTACCATGGAGTCGGGCATCACCCATACCCTCTTGAACCTGGACAGAAAGAAGTTCAAGATTGAGGTTGAAGTCAGGCAGTGAATAAATGACTTACCGATTTGAAGTTTGCATAACAGAGGCCGCATCTGTTCGACATTTGGAATCCCCTCACCATTAGATTGTCCACCGTTAAACTTTACCCCAATACACCAGCCACAAGAGAAACGCTTCCTTTGAGCGCATTTGTGAGTTCCAAATATACGACGCCGAGCTAACCGGGTTATCTGTCTGCTATCAAATGATAAAGGGATCTCAGTGAAAAGGCTCCACTCGAAACTATGAACCAAATCTTGTTGTCGGCCTCATCCTGCTTTCCAATCTTGATCCTCTCCAACCGAAGAAGAAGATTGGAGGCAGGATCCGTTTCCCAGTCATTGACCAGCATTCTCAAATGTAAGTTCCACACTGGAGTCTCCTGATAAGAAGCAAGTGCTCTTGGACCGATCCATCTTTAAGAGAGGCCAGGCTGAAGATTTCCAGGAAGTCACACATGAGGGAGTTTGCAACACACCATATATCTTTCTAGAAACGAACATTGCTGCCATTTCCCACTTTGTACACTCACGAAGTTCTGAAAGACCTCATAGCTTGATATATGCGTTTCCAGGGACCTAAGCCATATGGACCAGCAGAAACACTACTTTGCCAACCCATTCCATTCTCCCCGAACTTAGCAACAGTCACCTTCCTCCATTAAATAACTATCCTCATCTCTGAAATGCTAGAACTACTTGCCCAGGAGGGCCCTATTCATGATCTCCAATGACTAGATGCCTTGGCCACATTAGTCAATTGGGCGGCAATCTTTAATAAGGAAACTGAAACTCTGTACAAACAATAGAATAGCTGGCATTAAATCATCTCCTGTATAGCATGCTACCACGTAAACCCCGCACTTGGTGGTTTATGGAAATTCCCTTGTATAGCTAGATCACTTGCTGTATATATCCAGTGATTTATGGTCTTACCGTATATAGCTAGACCACTTGCTGTATATATATTCATGTAAAGCTTTCTTGTAATGTGTGAGAAAATATTCTATTCAAACCTCTTTATCATCCACCTGTTTGACAATCATATGAGAATATCATCTTGCTGATTGTCTGTTAGTCTCCCTCTATAGTTTCCATGATTTGACACCAAACTAATGTTGGAAATATCAATAAGTGTGAATACAGCAATAGGCATATCTAATGGTCATGTGTTAAGAAATGTAAATAATAATAATAATAATAATAATAATAATTACGGCATTCAGTGAACAAACTATAACAAAACAATAAGATTTGTTTTTATTATTGATAAGAAAACAATAAGATTCAATAGCCAGAATATTTATAAAGCAAAAATTAACAACTAAACAATATTAGAATGGTATAAATGTCACTAGAACCCTAAGTAATGGAGTAGGGATTCTAGGGTTTAGTGAGAAACTTATAATAATCATAGATAAATAATAAATCAGATTTTTATAAGCAAATCAGCTACTACTAATGCAGCTGTGGAGTAGTAAATAAGAGATGGAACTAATCTAAGCCCTTAAAACAATAGGAAAATAGATGTATTGAGAAGTTTGAGAAATCGCCAATAGGTTTTGCATAATTTTTCGGATTAAACAAGAAAGATAGTGTTTAGAGTTGAAGATGACTGATAAATAGCAAATAATCTAATAGGAATAAAAAGGAAGAAAGATAAACCCAATGGAGCCACCACCACTGAAACTCTAAGAATCAGCATCTAGAGGCTTTGCAGTGAACTAGCACCTTTTAGAATTGATGAAGTCAGGACCTTCCAAACTTAATCTACCCTATTTGACTTCCAATTGAAAAATCCTATCTTAACCATGATGACTCTAAATCTTCTACGGATTCTAGAATTCTTAAAACTAAGAACAAAACAATTCCCCCCTCCCCCCCCACACACACACATGACCCAAATTAACCATGGATTAGACCAAAACTGACTAAATGCTGACACCAAACAAACTATATCAAACCCAAAATAACAAATATAATCCATGCATGGAATTTATAAGAGGTTTGGAAATATTTTATATTTTAAAAAGAATTTAAAGACCAGATTCTAGACGCAGGGTATAATTAGATACCCTGGATTAGCTAATGGCTTCCGCTGGTCACACTAGACCCCCTGTGGGCTCCACTTGGAACTTGACCAGTAATTCCAGAAATCTTCTTCTCGGGCTTGCCTCGAACCCTATCACAGTCACAAGAATAGTAATCAAAGACATTGTTGACATACTCACAAACTCCTGTAACTATGTGAGATCACAAAAAAGTGTAGCCTATGTGAAAGATGGTGACAATAGTCCCTTATTCTCAAATCCAAATAGTTAGCCTTTAAAATGTTTCTGAAAGTCATAAAAGCAACAGCTAGGAGAGGAAAAAAACTATTTTATATATTGTAAAAAACTAATAATTAAAATTTAAAAAATACACTTTGCAGGGGCAATAAGTGATTAACATCAAAGTATATTAAATAATTAAGACTAGAAGAAGTAAACCATTGGTAATTGGCTGGCATGCTTCTTCTGCTTCATGCAAGGTGCGCAAACTCTCCAGTCTAGCAGCGGCCATCTCTCGATCTGACTCATCTGACTCTGTGTCCTTATCCTCAGATGACTGTGCATTCAAAGCTTCTGCATGTATCTTCTTTTGCTTCTTTTCTGATGTTTTTTTTGTTTTTCCTGCAGCTAAGTGCTTTCTAATGAGATCTCTTACTTCTTTTGGCACAGACTCACAACCCCTAATTTCCCCCTTTTTACTCGCCAAGTGTTTTTTAAAGCGGGTAACACCTCCAATCATGGTCCTATGGCAATAGTTACATTGCACATGGTGCCTATGTCCCCCAATCATTTTCCCATGTTGCCATCCTATGTCTCTGGCGCGTGGCATTTAAGCAAAATTTAAAAATCCCAGCATGCAATTTCAATCCCCAAAAATCTGCAATACTGCATTCAATAGAAAACAAAACATAAAAGATGCAAACTAGAAGTATTCAGATAACTTGTTAAAAATGCATCAAGATACCAAAATGGAAAATTGCAAATGACAGTGAGTGAAAGTAGACTAAGAAATTATTTTATATCCTCTTCAGTTTCCCCATGAATAATACCTCACATATTCACAGAGAAGTGAATTCATGGGTAGAGATAAGAAAATTTTAACAATTAAAATGGAATTAGTATAATAATGAGTAAATTTAAATAATCCAATAAGAAAAAAAATCTCCTTCATTTTTTATTAATAATATATTGCTATTTCACATATCATATGACAGAGAGTGGATAACAAAAAGTAAAATTAAAAAATATAAGTACTCATATTATATTGCTAATACCAACAAAAGAAGAAAAAAATGACAAAGGAATTTTTAAGATAAAAACACAAATAATGATTAAATACAGTCATATTACAAGGTAAACTGAAACAGTTGCACATCTACAAACCCACACCCACACACACAAAGAGAGAGAGAGAGTACAAGTAGAAAAAACTTCAAAAAATATATCACAGAAAAACTAAATTTGGAAAACATATACTGTCAGTACAGGCCGAGTCCTATCTTTTAGAAATGGAGTAATGGAAGACAGGATTTCTTATGTTCTTGACCTTTCTTTTTTTTTCTTTTTTTTTTTTATAAGAGAAAGTATTAATTTAAAAGGGATAAGAAATCCCATCAGGGACTAAACATATAAGGAGTCTCTAATCATTTGACCCCACCCCTATTAATATCAACAAATCCATACATTTCTTTAAAATCAGCAGCCCAAATACACTACCTATCCTTAGCCCTCTTATAAACTTTATATGAAGGCTCTGCAACATTCTCAAAGGCTCTTTGATTCCTTGCCAACCATAGAGACCACCAAATTGAAGAAATGATCAAACTCCAAACAAACTTCCCTTTTTGAGAGGAGTTCAGAAGCTTCCAGTTACACATTAAGTCTTTAAGACTCTCCAGAAAAATCCACAACAGACCCACTCCACCAAGATTATATTCCAAATCTCATTAGCAAACACACAATGAATGAAAATATGATCAATAGATTCCCCTTCATTAATGTAAACGGGACAAGCACTCGGGAGAACCAAGCCACGCATTTGAATGTTATCAATAGTTGGAATTGGAATCTTTTCCTTACAAGCTGTCCAAAGAAAAAACAGCATTCTAGATGACGGTTAGAACCCCCAAATACCATGCCAAGAAAAGGAAGGATCGACCTGCTCCTCCAACAAACCATGGCAAGATCTAACAGAGAATATGCCATTATTTGAAAGAGACCATCTCTGCCTATCCATACTCTCCCTATTAAGAGGAAATAAATCAAGGAAGCCAAGAAGACGGGCCATTTCATTTATTTTCCAAACATTCAAGAGTCTTCTAAGACGAATGTTCCAACCCGAACCTTCCCCTTCTACACCCCAATAATCTGCCACCATGGTATTCCTATTGCTTGCGATTGAATTAATGATAGGGGCTTCCAACATCAACAGTCTAGGAGAGCACCATCTATCTTTCTAAAACTGAGTATGCACTCCGAACCCACATCCACAATAATGACTTTCTTAAATGACACCAAAAGGTCCATAATAGCCTGCTAACAACTCGAGCCATACGGGCCTTGAATCCTTTTAATTTCCCAATTATTAGCCAACCATATTTTTCAACAATAACACAGTGCTAAAGATTTTTTTCTTCATTCCCAAATCTCCAAAGCCATTTACAGAGAAGGGCTTTGTTAGTTTCTTGGATCTTTTTAATTCCAAGACTTCCCAATTCCTTAGGCATACAAACCTCTTTCCATGCAACCAAATGAATCCCCTTATTTTCTATCCAACAATCCCAAAGAAAGTGTCTTTGACATTTTTTTTAGTAGTGCAAGCAATAGAGGAAGGAATAACAAAAAGAGACAAGAAGTAAGTAGGTAGACTTGAAAGAACTAATTTTAGTAATGTGATCTCCCCAAACCCCTTCCAACCTGCCAGCACTTTTTGGATTCTACCATGCACTAGATTCCACCTATTTAATCTTAAAAGGTGCACCTAAAGGTAACCTGAGATAAAAATTAAAAAAATAAAAAAATGGAAGAGAGCCTTTTTGACATCCCAACACCCAAGGCAACCTCCATAAATCATCCACCTAACCCACTCCGTACATATTGATGTAGCACAATAGAGATGATACCAAAGTTGATGTAGAATGATAGCCAAGAATATCAATAAGACCCAAAGTGATGTAGCGAAAACAAGATAAGAGAAAAAGAAAAGATAAATACCTGATTTGAAGCTTTTTCAAACTCAAAACAGGGGATCTTGACCTCCACCAAGCTTGAATAAACCCCAGGAATCCACCTTTGGGGAAAACCACTCCTGGTTTTTAGACTTCACAAAGGAAGAACACACTAACCAAAAGTTAGAATGCAAGAAATTTTTGTATTCATCAATTTCATTATCAAAATTGTGGGTTACAAGCATATATATAGATTTTACATGTCAATCTTTCCAAATCTCACTCTAATTAGACTTCTTAAAAATAAAACTTTTAAATTAATAAAATCCTATAATAAAGTGATACTCTTTTAGTATTTTGGTCATAACTTTCCCAAATCACATCGGATTCTCAATATCTTGGTCTTGTTGAAAAGGTAACTGAATAACCTTTCAAATGACACCAAAATCATCCCAAACTAGTAAGTTTTGATCTTCCAAAATATGACCTAAAGAAAAAAAATGGGATTACTACTTTTATTTAAAGACTCCTAATTACATAAGGACTCTAAAATAAACTCAAACATAAATAACAGATAAAGCTAAAGATAATACTAACATAAAATCCAATAAAATGCTAATTAAATTAACTATTAATGTTTCTGTCTTTTTCAGGTCCTCCCATTGCCTTCCTTTTCTTAGACTTTTGTTTAGCGAGATGAAGGCACCTACTAGAAACCAATTCATTCCAGTGAGAATGAAGTCAAACACCGTAATGGAATTTCTTAAGGAACTATTGGATCAGGAAAAATATGCTAATAAAAGAAAAAAGAAAGATTTGTCAAAGCATTCAATACTGGAAACCTCTACCCTAGGGTGCCTCTCTCCCTCCCAGATGCTTTGTGCCATTAAATATATACATAGTTTCTAGTACCCTTTTGTCACTCATGCTTTCAATAACTTCTGGTAACTAAACTCTCACAACTCAATATCAAACTGGCACACCATGTCTACATCTAGTAGTCTCACACTTGGTATTGCATATTCAGTAGGTCACTAATGCACCATCATGGTCCAGAGCTCTATAATTAAAGCTGGATAACATAATGAAAAGCACTCTTATTCAGAAAAAAAAAAAATTATAATGAAAAGCACTCTTCGATCACATATTAGCTACTGCTACAAACTCCATCCTGAGTTGTCAAGGTTTTCTCTGATATTAATTTTTCTTTTTCCTTTTCTTTCTTTCTTATTATTATTTTTTTGATAAGTCAGAAAGAACTTGGATAAGCCAGAAAGAACTTATTCAAGAATAAAATAAAAGGGGTGAGAAGCCTATAAAGAAATCCCAAAAGCATTTACAAGGGAAAAAAAGAACCATACAAGAGATAATGAATCATCCAAAACAGAATACCCTACTCTCCTTTATTATATAATCGCAGTAGAAATAAAATTCCCTCTATTTGAGGTCCTTGAATATAGGTGGACGAAAAAAAAAAGCAGTTCCCTAGCTAGATGAATTGCCCAAGGAGTAGACCAACACTCATCCTGGAAGATTCTATTGTTTATTTTTTTCAACAGGCTTCAACAAGCCACAAAAGAGACCATTCTCCAAAGGATCAGCCTGTAATGCTCCAAGGTTCCCACCATTAATGAGGTCAATCACTTTACTTGTAAAGTATACACATTATCTTGAGATGAGACGACTAGCTCATTTCTAACATGAAGCTTCTCATGTTCTTTGAGATGAAGCAATGAACCATTTGATCTGTAGAATCATACTGTTCATAATGAAACTATTTTGTATTATCTATCAACACGAGGAGTTCCATTTTGTCTTCAGAGCAGCATTTTGCAATATGATCATGATGATGAGAAAAAAATAATAATAATAATTTATAATCTAAAGAAAGGGGAAGAGGAATCTTTGTCTCCATTCTAGCTAAGGTTCCCATAGCTCTTAAGCTTAAAGATCTTTTATTCATATATCTTGGAATATTACTAGTTGGACTTATAATGTTAATTTGCCAATTGTCTCAATTGGGTATTCAAAGCTTCTCCAAAACAATTTCAAACTGTTGTTGTTAAAATCCCTCCTAACAACCTTAAATTAAACCTCAAACAATAAGCTTATTCTGTGAACCTTATCACTATCTTAAGCTGAGATCCTAACTAAACGATGTTGAGCTCTCAAGCATAGACAGACCCACTAGTAAAAACATAGGCTAACAAGCAAAACTTGAATGGAAATAACCAAAATGCAATCACATTTAAACATGGGGCAGCATTTCACTTCTACCTCTCCAAAATCCAAAGACTAAAAGTCTCATCCAACAAAATGGGTCAGAAAAACAAATTTATTCCACTTAAGCACAAAATTCCAATTACCCCACTTCAGATACTGAAATGTCGTTTTTCGTGTTTACCACCAAACAAATAAATGAGGATTTACAGTATCTAATGAACTACAAACCCTTAAATGCAGCTTTATTGTCCTTTGTGGGCTAGAGCTCGAATCTCAGTTGGTTACGTGTTTCATCGCAACCGTGAGGTCGCGTGTTCGACTCCAACTCCCCGCCCCAACACACACAGGCGGCGGAGAAATACTCTGAAAACTGAAATTGCATTCAACCGGACAATCCTACACTGCAATAACTACAGAGTTTGCTACGACGACAAGAGTCTATGTTTTGAAAAAATTAATTAATTAATTAAGAAGAAAAAAAACAAACAGAGAGAGATTCAAATATGAAGAATTTCATAACAGATAATATATCGTTCTTCCAATTTAGTGCTTCAACATAATCATCGGTAAAAATGGAAGAAAACGGGACTTACTCGTAAAAGTCCGCTTCCGGTACAAGATGAAGAAGCCGAAACGCCGGTTCCTCGGAACAGTGGATCTGAAATTCAACAAGGACGATATCAGGAAAAACAAAAAAAAACACTAGAAAACAAAAATAAATAAATAAATTATAATTATAATTAAGATGAAAGAAGAGTGTCGGATTCGTCTGGTTTTACAATTTAAACCGCGTGTATGATCGATTCTCTTCACCAGCTCATGAATTCCACAATTCAAAGCATGTCGGTGTTGGGTTTCGGGGGTAAACGTCGATTTGACTCCAGAGTTTATCGTCCCGGATGTTTGTGAAGGAGGTGCAGAGTATCGGAAAAGAGAACGATCGAAACCCTAAAGCGAGACGGAGCGCATATCGTTTTCTCGTTTACTCTTGTCTCAGATCAATAATAGCTTATATTATAATGTGTGCCGGATCGTTTCGGATCTCGGTCTAGTCAACGTCGCGGAACGTGATTGATTTGATGATGTAACGGGTTTTCGGTTTCCGAAACACCTTTTTATAATAAAGAAAAACTGCGCTAAAATTATTGGATTGAATTGATTTAATAAGGAATGCACAGCCTCTACATAAACTGTTTAATTGGAATCTTTTATCTCAATCCACCGTCTTGTGTAACTTGAAGATATTCCATCAGTTCCTGATGTAGGAAAGATTCTGATCCAATGGTTTTTATACTAGGGTTGTTGTAGATACTGATATACTCTATCATATCTTATTTATTTGTTAATAACTTGGGGGTGGGGGGGGGAAGCATTAGGTATTGTTAATACATATAAGGTGTGTATAAACACACAGATCCTCTACGTTAAAGTGTTGTGATACTCAAGGCTTGACATGTGGCCAAATTAGGTGAGAGTTTTAGATTTTAGAAGACATGCCCGCCCAATATGGCAACATGTCAAGTGTTGAGTATCAGAGCACTTTGACAGTAGAGGATCTTGAATCGTGTATGAAAGCCTAAACCCCTTGATATCAAAGGGAGGTGTGTCCTTATAAATCAGATGCATTCAATTTGTGATCTACAATTTTTATTTTATTTTTGGCTAATTTGGATGATTTTAACTAAGATGATTTTTCAACTAATTTGGATGATTTTAAACAAGATGATTTCTAGATAGCCAAACAAATACTAGAACCTATCTCAAGAATCTGATTAGGATCATTTAAGTTGAATTTCCCAAGGTCTTCCACCATTTGTAGATTTCATATTTGAGAAAAAAATATATACCATTTATCTCAAATAGAGTATGTATTATCAATTTTATGGTTCATTGGACTATTTATTGTCTCTCCTAATTTAGGATAACTGTCGAGTGTTTTCACATAGGGAGCAACTATTGCCACCGATCAAATTTCCAAGTCTCCCTCCCCCCTCATTTTTTTATTTTCTTTTCTTTTATACCCCCACCCAACCCCCTCCATACCTAAAATACCCTTCTCCCTCTCCCTCTCCCTCTCCCTCTCCCTCTCCCTCTCACACACCCCCACCCCTTCTTCCTCTACGGCAGTAGCCCCTCCAGCGGTAACTCACTCCCTCTCCATCTCTCTCTCTCTCTCCCTCTTCCTCCCTCCCTCTCTCGCACCTCTCTCCCACACCCCCTCCTCTCTCTCTCTCTCCCCCTCCCTCTCCATCCTAAGATCACATCCTAGGTAATGCATTTAAGCTCTCTAATTGAGATATTCCCCATGTCCCAATACAGCAAAATCAACCATTGGCCCCAGTCAGATGACCTCAAAATTTATACCACAGACTACCATAATAACAAAAATGATTGATATCAAAGACCTATAAGAGCGTCAATTAGAGAGATGCACAATGAAATATGAAAATGCACCTACACCGAAACAAAAGACAACAACTTTCTAAAATGTATTTTTTTTTGTATTTAAATTCACATGCACGCACAACACCTAATCCAAGCCAAGGATATCCTTTAGAAATATTTTATTTCGAAGATATTTTTTGGATATGCCTTGTGCATTATCCAAAGACATTTTTTTTGTATTGAAATTCATATGTATACACAACACCTAATCCAAATCAAGAAAATGCTTTGGAAATGCTTTATTCTTAAGATATTTTTTGGATATGCCTTGTGCATTGTCTAAATTGTGACATTCATACACCTAACCATCTCTTATTATACACACTACTATGGCTTTGGTTTATTTTATGACCACAATTAATTTGATAATTATAAAAACATGACATTACATATGTATTAGAAAAGATGCTTAGACTTAAGCTTGCTTGTGACTAATCACTCTACTAATCGCCAAAAACTCTATAAAAAGAGGGGTCTCATATTTTCATCCCTCCATTCCATAGAAAAACTCTACAGAAATTTCTGTAGAATCCTAAACCTCAATGCTTTAAAAAAGTTTTACAATAATTCCTCCCCATCTCCAATTACCTTAGAAAAATTCTACTAATTCTCTAGCTAATTCATCTTCTTCTCCTTCTTGCTCTCTTTTGTTATATATATTTTATATTATTTTCTCTTCTCCCTCTTTTTAAAAGAAGTAAAATTTATAGGAAGTGTTGCTCAAATACAAATTAAATAAAGGACTTAGATAAACATTATAAGAGGTATTCCTTCTAGGACTTTAATAAAATCAACATTTCTTTGTTTTCTAGTGTAAATTTTCTTATTTTCTTTACTTTATTTTTAACATCAAAGTCTTTTTCTTATTTTTACTTGATTTATAGTGTAAAAGTCTTTTACTTTTCTTTACATGCTTTCTAGTGTAAATATATTTACTTTTTTTTTTCTTGATTTTTAGATTAGTTTATAAGCTTTCTAATATAACTTTCTAAGATTTCTACTATAGTTTTATAAAAAAATCTATATTAGTTTTAAAGCTTTATAATATATCTTTCCTTATCCTCCTTCTTGGCATATGCTTATTGATCTATATGAAACGTTTAACCCTCTTTTTTTTTAATAGAAAGTGATGGTATAACCTATCCATATACATTGTTTTTATTTTTTCAATTTTTTTATAAAATATATTTATCTTATTTTATTTTTTAATATATTTAAAGTCCATTTAATTATATAGAGACTAACATTTTTGTATTTATAAAAATTAAGGGGAAACACATTTTCATATAGATACGTCCACACCCCTCTTACTTTTTATATTTTCTTTTTTCTTTTTACCTTAAGCATGGAAGCTTTAAGTAGTATTTTTAAGATGTCTCATTTTTCTTTATGTCTTATATTATTGAAGAGAAGAATTTATCCTCATTTTGTTATAGAAAGTGAGGACAATTCATCATCTTTTACATTATTCCCTTATAATATATATATGTTATTATAGTTTCTTTCTTTTTTCTTTTATGTTTTTTCTATTCTTTTTACAATGATAAGTTCATGAGAAAATTTAGCTTAAAGAACATATTTTGAGTTTAAGAAATTTATAAGAAAATAACTCAATTTCATTTTTAATAAATAACTAAAGAAAATATAAGTAATAATGCTTGAAACTTTATAGTATTTTATTTTATAAAATTTTAATGATTAATTATAGAAATATTGATCATTCATTATTCATAAAAATTAAAAAAGATAGCATTTTATCCTAATTATTACTTCTATCCCTTCTCACTTCAAACAAGTAAGCTTCTTCACTTTTTCATATAAGATCTTTCATTGTCTTTTATACTTTAAGATTACTTACGAGAAGAATTTATACTCATTTCTTTTTAAAAAGTGAAAGCAGTTCATTGTCTCCTATACTTTTTTTCTTACAATATATATGCTATTGTGTATCTTTCTTTCTCTCTATTTCATGTTTTTTATATTTTCTTCACTATGACAAACTCATAAGAGAACCTGACCCAATGTATTTTAGGTTTAGGAAATCTACAAGAAAATGATCAAATTTTATGGTAGTAAATAATCAAAGAAATTATAAGTCACAATACTTGAAGTAACAATATTGACTAATGTGGTTAAGTTATCACAATAACAATATTAAAATGATATTCCTTCAAATTTTGGATATATTAATATGAATAATTATCTCCAAATAAATAATTTATCGAATTCTTTTAATATGTTCTAATCTTCATATGTTTTATGCTTTACATGGAAGATTGCTAAGGTAACTCTTTATTGTCTTTACATTCTTTTCACATATTCAATCCAAAAATTCTTATGTTGTTGTATTTTTCTAGTTGTTTGATAATAGAGACATGATAAAATACTTTTTTCATAACATTTTTTTTTATAAATTATTTTTCCATAACTTTTGAACTTAAGATAAGTTTATACATAAAACACTGAATCATGGGTAAAAGACTTGATATTTTCAATTAAATAGATGATTTGCCTACTTAATTCGAGAAGTAAAGCTTGTGAATATACTTAACCTTTTCATTCAAGATAAAGTTATTGCTATTGTACATTTCATTTTTTACATCGTATAATTTTTAACATAATATCAATAAC
>JAOXJP010025203.1:0-17093 GCA_025762735.1 Platanus orientalis
CGTAAGATCTGTGTCATGAAGCTCTTTAGTCGAAAACGGGCCGAGTCATGGGCGTCCGTTCGCGACGAAGTGGAGACCGTGGTCCGTACCGTGGCCTCCAAAGCCGGGCAGCCGGTTAACATCGGCGAGCTCGTGTTCTCTCTCACAATGAACATAACTTACCGGGCGGCTTTTGGGTCGGACTTACTTGTAGGTCAGGATAAGTTCGTGGCCATATTGCAGGAGTTCTCGAAGCTGTTCGGGGCTTTCAATCTTGCAGATTTTATTCCTTGGCTCGGGTGGATCGACCCGCAAGGACTCAATAAGAGACTCTTCAAGGCTAGACAGTCACTCGATGTGTTCATCGATAAGATCATCGACGAGCACATGACAAAGAAGATCACCAGCGACGCCAATGATGCGGATGTAGAAACTGACATGGTAGATGATCTACTTGCTTTTTACAGTGATGACGTCAAGAAAGGCGAATCGGACGACTTACAAGCCTCTATCAAGCTCACTAGAGATAACATCAAGGCTATCATCATGGTAAGTTGTAAGATCCCACATCACATAGTTCTATAGGCACGGCGTTGTGTTTTGGGGAGAGACCAAAGGGTCACCCCGGATAACAAAACCTCTGGCGGGAGAATAGGTATCCATGCCTAAGACAATATCACGTAGGTGAATCCAGGGTGTTACAATTGATATCAGAGCTGAATCATATCATGTAGGTGAATCCGGGGTGCTACAGTTGGTATTAGAACCGATCAACTTTGTAGTGTATACACACTTAGACGTGTGATCTTCTAAAGGGGTGGATTGTAGTGTATCAAACGCATCATGTGACATTTACTTATATGATGCGTTTGATATGTTTTCAGGAGAGATCAAGGGTCAATCTGAGAAACAAAACCGTGGGATGTTAGGTATGTAACCCAAAACCGGACAATATCATGCAACTGATTCTCCGGCGTTACATAATTACAAGAAGAAATACAAAATTAAAAAAAAAAAAAAAAATTAGAGATAAGACCCATCAAATTATTTTATTCTTTCTTCTCTAAGTCACTAAAAAATTAGAGACAAGACCCATAAATTGTTTTACTCATTCTTCACTAAGTTACTGTATTTTGATCATATTCCTTTTTGCTTGCTATAGGACGTAATGTTTGGTGGCACTGAGACAGTGGCGTCGGCAATCGAGTGGGCCATGGCTGAGATGATGAAGAGTCCAGATGACATGAAGAGAGTGCAACAAGAACTCGTGGAAAAGGTAGGACTAGATCGAAGGGTCCAAGAATCGGACTTCGAGAAGTTCACTTACCTAAAATGTGCATTGAAGGAGACCCTCCGACTCCACCCACCAATCCCGCTCATGCTCCACGAGACGGCCGAGGATGCCGAGGTTGCAGGCTGCGCAATTCCGGCGAAAGCCCGCGTCGTGATTAACGCGTGGGCGATCGGCCGAGACAAGGAAAGCTGGGAAGACGCGGAAACTTATAAACCCTCAAGGTTTCTGAAAGCCGGAGCACCAGATTTTAAAGGCAGCAACTTTGAGTTCGTCCCGTTCGGCTCGGGCCGGCGGTCTTGCCCAGGTATGCAACTCGGTCTCTACGCTTTAGAGTTATGCGTGGCGCACCTTCTCCATTGCTTTACTTGGGAGTTGCCTGATGGAATGAAACCGAGTGATCTCGACATGAACGATGTGTTTGGACTCACCGCGCCAAGGGCGACTCGGCTTGTGGCTGTTCCAACTCCTCGCCTGCAGTGTTCCCTGATCTGAGTACTTGCTCTGCAACAATTCAAAGTTATTGCATCGCTCTCTCTCTATCCATTTCCATTTGATATCAAACTTTTTATAATTCTGTTTTTGTATTTTTTTTTTTTTTTTCTCGTCTTTGGTTTTTGTTTTCTGAAAAAAAAAAAACAGAGAATAACAGAAAACAGAGAACTTCGATCGTGTTTTGTCTCTCTCTATCTCTCTCTTTGTGTGGACTGTGGAGACACATACAAGAGCATTGAAGAGAGACTCTTTTCGATTCTGGGTTAAAGAAGAAAGATAAGAAAAAACCAAAAAAAATGGAGGGGAAGGGGGATATTGTCTTTCTTGATATTATTGTACATACTTCTATACTTTCAAGACCACAAAGAGTCTCAAGAAAGGTCGTGTAACGTTTTTCTTCTATGTATGTGCTCTTATTACTTGTTTGATTATTTCTTTGTTGGGTACGGATTTGCTGCAAGAGAGGTGACAATTTTTTTGTCAATAATCGCGGATCGGCGTTAGTGTTTAAAATTACAAAATAGATAGATTTTCCAATGTCCATGTCTGCTAGCAAAATGGTACCTTTTCAGTGGTGTGTGGAGCAGTCAAGGCGAGGAGTTGAATTGAGGTTGGCGGTTGCAGTAACTCGGGGACGCTTGTCAAGTGGTGGATTTGATATGAGCGTCTCTCTTGTTGCAAAACGGAAATCGTCTTGGATGGATGATCTGTATTGGGCCAGATCATCTGCACTGGGGTTAGGGTGGGCCCTCTCACAGGATGGTGTGGGCCCCATGCATTTTGTGTAGGACCCACATCCCCACTGAGAAGGTGCATCCTGCTCCCGATGGGACTATGGAGCTTTCAATGGTGGGAATTGACATTGGGGAGAGTACCTTGGTTTTGCCTTTAGAAATGGTCACATGGGTCCCCCTCTTTCTTCCAAATAAATGCACATCCCCACTGAGAGGGTGCATCCTGCTCCCGATGGGACCATGGAGCTTTCAATGGTGGGAATTGACATTGGGGAGGGTACCTTTAGAAATGGTCACACCGGGTCCCATCTTTCTTCCAAATAAATGCGCATACGCGTTAGAATTAGTGGGCGGATAGTCCACCTCCTTGGGTTTATTAATTGTACCCTTTTCTTTTCTCTCTCTCTCTCTCTCTCTCTCTCTCTTATCAGGAAGCTTGGAATGTGCTTATTGTCACATCCAAGAAATGGAATCATCGAAATTTCATCCTCATATGGTTGAATACTATGACCAACCGACATGTGGCATTTACATTGACGTAGATAGTCATTAGCTAAATAAAGGCTACATATTTGCATTTAATAATGATGTCAACGATCCTATAGAGTTTTGTCCACATTACTTCAGGTTTGTTACACAAGGATTAGGCTTAAGCATCGCTCAAGCTAATCTTGAGTCGGATGTGTCCAGCTCAGGCGTGGATCATTAAAATTGAGACAAGCTCAGTTCACCAAACTGAAGGTTAATCCTCAAGGCCCCCAGATCTTAAGCCCAATTTAAGTCCCTCGTCACTTTGTAAAATGAGATCAATGATTGTTTGTGATCAGAAGGTGGCTGTAAACCTCTGTGATAAAAAAGATGGTTGATCAACCGGATAATATTAGGTCCGAATGAAATTCATACTGATGCATTCGAATGGTGCCAGAGAATGGACACATCAGCGCTGAAAAGTGATAAGCACCCCTCAAAAAAGTGTAAGTCACTTTTTGGCACTGATGCATCTATATGTACTTCATTTGTACATAATCTCAACCCCTGATCAACTCAAGCATTAATTAAACGTAGTTCATGAACAATTTTGGGTATTTATTTGGTTGTTTTTTTGTAGTTCTTTTCTTGGTCATATGTGGTTTTTTGTTCATACACTCTGCTCACGTGGCTGGGCTGAATATTGAGGTTACAAAAAACTTAAATGATTTCAACGGATACAAGTCATGAAAAAGCCCGTTTAGATTTGGGATAATCAATCCTTTAGGCCAAGCTTTTAGCAAACAGAGCCTAGTGCAGCTCGGCTTAAGTTTTCTTAGCTAACCAAGTTCAATTAGCGAGAAGGATTGTGCCCACCTCCCTTAATAAATGCTCTGTCCGATGGGTGTTAGGGGTCAGACACATCAATGCTTAGAAGTGATTTACACTTTTTGGGGATGCACTTATCATTTTTTGGTCTTGATGTATTTGTCCTGACACCCAGTGGACGGAGCATTCATTAAGGGAGGTAGACAAAATCTGCACTCTTCAATTAGAGGCTTAGGCTCAGCTCTACGACCTTCAAACAAGGCTCGAATAGTTGAGCAGAGTCAACAGACCCAAGCTAGCTTGGCTTTTTTGTTTTTTTTCTAAAAATCTTTTTTCTTTTAGGAAAAGTAAATTTAGGGTTAGTGGATCCAAACCCGCTATGCTGCAGTAGAACATTTGCCAATATAAATGGAATTGTGTAGATTAAAGAGAAAAACTCAATAAAGAACAAAATTACAACAGGGAATCACAAAAAGAAGAAAGAAAGTCAGCAACTCTTTCTAGTTTTTAGTCTTTTAGAAAATGGATAAACTGGAAAGATTTAGAAGAGAGGAGATAAAGATGAATTAATGGAGGGAAGTACGGATACCTCTAAAACCCCATTGTGTCTGTGTCCGATAGCGGACACTCCAAAGATACCTCTGTCTGCGTATCCAAATTTTTTGTTAGACCAGTTTAGACATGGTGGGACACAAAAAATAATGGTATTATAGTAAATCCTATAAAATCAAAATTGAAAAGCCAAAATGATGGGCCAATCGTCAGAGAACATGGTCCAGCAATTCTTGCCAGCAAGCCTTTAAAGTAGTCTTAGATTTATTTTTTTATTTTTTTATACTTACTATTTATTTTCAAACATAAATCTAGTTAAAAATATTAATTAATTAATTGACAAATCTACCATATCGTATCCTATTTCTTTTAAGAATTATCATATCACCATATCCATATCGTATCATACCCGTATCCCATATTAGTGTCCTTGCTTCCTAAGTTAAGGTGTTGCTTCTTGGAGTATGAGAGACAACTACCTAGCCTCTAGCAATTGAGATCTCTTAATGCCAAACAAATATCAATCGTTTGTCTTGTTCATGCGTTCAAACTAATGATAAAGGACAAAGAATGGAGGACCAGTAGCCGCATAGGCTACCAAACAGTTCTCATTATGGGCCTCCATCAAATCCAGTTTTGGATCTCCACTTGAAGCAAACTACTCATTGAGAAACAACTTTAATGGCGGGTCGGTCTTGCGGACTTCCTCTATATCAATCAGATGGTCCGATGGTTGATTCAGATCTCCAGCGAGACGGATTCTACACACCAATAGTAAAGAGAAGTCAGGAAGCTAGGGTCAGCAGGACGTCGGATTCTAGCTCTCCGACGGTCAAGTTAGAAATATGGGGGGACTGTAGTGGGAAGAGCTCTTCCCTTAGGGTGTTTCAGATGTCTCATACCTGAAAGACGAAGTGATACCCGTATTTATAAGCTCAAACTGGGGCGTATCAAGGTGAATCTCGCTTGTCGCTTTCCTCCCACGTTCTCGCATGGTACTAGTGCCCACGTTCTTGGTTGCGTCTCTCCTGTCCTTTCTGTCCTTTTCTCAGAGTTGGCAAGCCTATTGTAGGAAATATTTTGCCCAGATAATGGTTTTTAGATCATGTTTATCCTTAAGCTGACTTAGTCGAGGTAGTTGTCTTTGACGGTCGGGGTCTCATCAAGGATTAAGAGCCCTAGGATTATTATCAGTATTATCTGGAGTTGAGTAACCGAGGGATGGTTTTGATTATGGGTTCGGGGCTTCAGTTTTGGGTACTCAGGAGGTCCTCGGTTTCGGGTAATTGGGGGGTCTTGGGCTAGGATCCTCGAAACCTCCTGGGCCTCGCCTTTCTAGGGTAGTTCTTATGGGCCTCATCTTTCTAGGGTCATGGTTTTTTCCATCAGTTGCCCCCCATTCCCAGGTCCGGGGTTGAATGGCCCATAAATGTGAATCGTTCGTATCCATCCGTTTTGTGGTGTTGGGGGTGTGTCATTTCGACTATCGAGGTAGTGTTGGTTGGGATGGGCGTCAATGATGGCTTCGCATTTAATGCATCTTGATAACCGAGAGGGCGTGCCTGTGCCTGTCGGGGGTCAAGTAAAACGTCGCATTGTTTTGGATTTCTAAGTTATCTAACAGTTGTCGTTTAAGATGTTTTAACTTTTGGGGATTCATGCGTTGCCTCGTTTCCTAATTTTATTTCACTAACCCTTGGATGGGTGACACATGTAGGGTCGAGGACAATCGGGGTTTACTATAAATACATCCTTCGTCCCTGTTTTGATTTTCTTTCCATCTCTGTTTCTTGTTTCTCACTTTTGAGGTGATTTTTTACGACCCTGCGTTCCTGCAAGCCGTAACTTGAGCCCCTGCATCCCGGCTATTCATCTCCGGCGGCCTATTTTTGCCTGGGCGACAGTTATCCTCCATATTCCGATCTCCTCGCATTCGTCCCTTCTCAAGGTATTTTTCTCCTTAGGCTCCCCATTTTTGTCTATTTTCCTCATCGGTGTTGGGTGTTTCTTTTTTCTTAATATCTTTTCTCAGTTTTTCTCTACTTCTATCGGCGTTGCCAATTTTTCTTTTTTTGGCAACATTCATTTTACCTAGTTTTTTATCATTTCCTATACCTACTCTTTGAATAGATGGTGTCTAGGGATACCGTTGATAGGATGTCAATGGGGCTGACGACTTCTCAGAAGTTTGGCAAGTTCCCTCGGGGCAGGCTACCCATCTTGCTTCGATTAATGTCCGGGAGGCGGCCAGGGAGATTACTCCCAAAGAAGATTTTATGGCCGCTCAGTACGTCTCCTAGTTGGGGGCAAGGACCTTCACCCGGTATTACACGATTTATCAAATCCCCAAGGGAGTAATTCTCACAGCCCCAAGGAAGGCCCGAGCTTTTGAAGCTTCAGGCAATAGCATGGCGCTATATGAGCAGGGCCTTGTGGTGGGTCTTAGATTCTTGGTTCCCTAGTTCCTTAGGGAACTGCTGCTTTGCCTTGGGCTGGTGCCCGAGTAATTAATGCCTAACACCTGGCGAATAGCTATCGGGTGCATGGTACTATAGGAACTAGCTTTTCAAGGGCAGCACCACCTTACTGTAAGTGAATTTTTTGTTGTTATGTTGTCAAAGAACAAGAACCGAGGTGGTTCTTCTTCACTAGCCGGGACCCACCGCTGACTCTGGTGACGGGGCTCCCGAGTTCGTGTAGCGGGTGGAAAACCCCGTACTTTTTTTTTTATCTTAGGTGAGAACTGGGAATGCCCACCGGGCAAGGTACCAACAGTGAAGTTCAATTGACGTTGGGCATCAGTCATCAGCCCAATAGGTAAGTTGTTATTCTTATCATTGCCTGTCATGTGTACTTTTGTTTTTATGCTCTGTCTTTAACTTATCTATACCTTCTTTCCTTCTTTTTTTTTTTTTTGTTTAGCTATTGAAGCAGGTAAGGTGTCCGATGAGGAGGAGGAACGTATCAAGAAGGTCGTAAATTTTCCTATCCATGCCTTCCCAGACCTAACTACATCGGCCGACTCTTTCAGTGTGGGTTTGGCCCTAACCTTGCCGGTAATGCACCCACCCCCCTCCTTTTTTTCTCTCTCTCTCTCTCCCTTTTTTTTAACGTCGGGTTTGTCTTTGTGCAATGATGAAGACCGACAGGAGTTATCTTAGCAAGGCTAAAGAGATCAGGGTTGCAACCCGGGGGGGCAAAGAAGACTACTCAACCGTCAACCACCTGGGTGGGGGCAGGTACGACCTTAAAGAAGAGGAAACTTCCCATCGCTCCCAGAGGACCTTTCGAGCCCCTTGCTCCCGAGACAGCCCCAGTGCCTCTTGCTCCCACTACCATCCCAGTCGTCAACCTAAACGAGGATGCCGAGGGTCCCTCTCCTCCTACAAATAAGGCTCCAACCGAGACTCTTCAGTCGGAGATTCCCCCGGTCATCTCCCTCGCCCCTATTGTGGAGACCCCAGCTCTTATATCTCCCTCGGCTCCATCCACGACTACCGAGGACCCTTCTGTTGCTATAGCTTCTACTTTCGCCCCTAATCAGGGAGTGAACGACTCCCTCCTTGGGCCAGATTCCTGGCTACTAAGGACTGGTCCCGAGGGTGCATGTCTCTTAGACAGTGTCCCCGCCTTTGATGTTGAATACATGAAGAAGTGTCTCTCTCATGTCGGTGTGCATCGAGATATGATGCACTACATGGCCAAGGTAAGAAGTTCTATTGCATCTTTTCATGTCATGTTGTTTGCCTATTCTTTTAGTTTTAATTCGGTTTCTCACCTTTTCCCCTCCCCTTACTCTTTTTTTGCAAACTGTAGCTCTAATGGTTACTTCCATTGAGAGGTACAAATACTGCGAGCAGGTCAAGAATAACAACCTCGACCGCCTTACCAAGGCCAGAAATGATTACTTGGCTTTCAAAGAGGAAGCTAAGTCTATGGTTGTCGGCCTCGAGAGAAGGCTCCAACTGTCGGAGGAAGAGCACTCTAGCTTGGCCAAGAAGGCTACCGAGCAGGAAGCATGCATCGAGAATTTGGTCGCTCGCTTGCAAGATTCTGAGGCGAAGATCACCCGGGCCAAGAAAGACCTCAGAGCTGAGATGAATCGGTGCATTAAGGCTGAGAGTGACCTCAAGACAGCTGTCAAGAATACGAGGAAGAAGACAATGGAAGAGGCCTTGGAACGGGTGTGTCTCGAGCTCGAGGCGAAGAAGGAGAGGGAGAGGCAGGAGATGCGGGAGGAAGTCTCCCAGGAGGCGGAGGCCAAATATTTAGCCTCAGACGCTTTTAGAATCGTCCGAGCTGATTGTATTTGGGAAAGATGAGAGGAATTCGTGGACGTCGCGTCCGAGCAATTTCCCGACGTCGACTTCTCATCTATCAAGCCTAGAGTAACTGAGGCCAAGGACGAGGAGGAGGAAGAGGATGGCCAGAGCGATGCTATGGTCAACAAGAGGACCACCGAGGGTGACTAGGAGGGAACGACTAAGGGGACGGTCGAAGTGCTGACAGATACACCAGGGGAACCTGGCTTGGAAGACACTATAATGGGGGATGTTAACCCCGAGAAATAGTTTCTAGCTTCTTTCCTATCCCATTTTTTGTAACTATTTTCAACCTAATAAAATTCTCCCTTTTGTGTCTCTTGCTTCTTATTCTTAGTGTTGTGTACGTGTATATATATTATTATTTTTATGTGTCATATACATGTCTAAGTAAATGATGGTGTGTAACCATGAATATTTCCAAGTATAAGTAGGTCTCAGGGGTTTTGAGCTTTTCTTCCGAGTAAGGTAAAAGGCATCCTAGTAGACTGGTGTAAGTGGCTCTAAATTTTATTTAAGTGTTAAACACACCCTGGGGCTATTAATGTTTTTCCTAGTGTAATTTTCAAAGTATGGGGATCCCTTGATAATAATATAGAGGCTTGTCGGATTCCTCACAATTCTTGGTAAATAAGGGTTCCCGGTGGCACCCTTGTTATCCATACGCACTTAGTGCCGTCGAGTATCCTTAGATACTTATCTAGGCTTGAATCATACACTATGACATAGGTGTACTTACTTAGTGAAGGCGAGGTGACTTGGGTTTTTCTCATGGGTTCATTTGGCTTCTTCCTTGCTTTACACCTTTTTAACTAGGAGGTCGCCTGATTTTAAGACTCAGGGTTAGCCATGTAGCTTTGAGTCGGAGGGGCATGACAATTTGGAGACTCGGGGTCGTCCTCATGATCTAAGGGATAATCGTGTAACCCGGGGCTAGTCTTGTAGCCGGAGTCAGTGGGGCGTGTCAGTCGTACGGCTTGGGGTCATCCTCGTGACCTGACGATTAATCTTGTAACTCGGGGCTAATCTTGTAGTCGGAGTCAGTGTGGTGTGTCATCCTCGTGGCTTGGGGTCATCTTCATGACCTATGGGTTAATCTTGTAACCCGAGGCTAATCTTGTAACCGGAGTCGGTGTGGTATGCCATCCTCGTGGCTTAAGGTCATCCTTGTGACCTGAGGGTTAATCTTGTAACCTGGGGCTAATCTTGTAGCCGGAGTCGGTGTGGTGTGCCATCCTCGTGGCTTGGGGTCATCCTCGTGACCTGAGGGTTAATCTTGTAACCCGGGGCTAATCTTGTAGCCGGAGTCTGTGTAGTGTGCCATCCTCGTGGCATGGGGTTATTCTCGTGATCTGAGGGTTAATAATTGTTATTGACCCTACATAATTCAAAATACGTTAGTAGTTAAGATTATAATTTAGCCTTCATTAATAATATTTTTTAAAATGTTCTACATTCCATGGTCGTGGTAAGGGCTCCCCTTGCACAGTCTCGAGGTGGTAGGTTCCAAGCCTGTTACATTGAGTCACCCGGTATAGCCCTTCCCAATTTAGCCTTAGCTTTCCCTCTGTCGGGTCTTGTGTTGCCTACATTACTTTTCTAAGAACCAAATCCCTGACAACGAACTTCCTTGCTTTCACCTAGAGTTGTAGTACTTAATCATTTTTTGCTTGTAAACTGCTACTCGTAGGGCAGCTTCGTTTTCTCTTTTCCTCTAATAAGTCAAGGTTGTTTTTGAGACCCTCCTTGTTCTTTTCTGGGTCGAAGCTCATCGTCCTATGTGTAGTCATCCCAATCTCCACTAGCACTACTTCCTCGGTTCCGAAGGCCAGTGAAAAAGGGGTATTCCCGGTAGAAATTCTAACAGTGGTGCGGTAGGCCCATAGGACGCTCGGGAGTTCCTCGGGCCACAGGCCTTTTGAACTTTCGAGCCTCTTCTTTATTATATTTAGCAGAGTTTTATTGGTAACTTCTATCTGGCCGTTGGCTTGGGGGTGAGCTGGAGAGGAGAAATGATTTTTTATACCAAGCCCAACACAGAATTCTCGGTATTGGGCATTGTCGAACTGTTTCCTGTTGTCGGTAATGATGACTCAGGAAATCCCAAATCGGCTGATGATAGACTTTCAAGTGAAGTCTCAAACATTCCTCTAGGTGATTTTTGCTAGAGCTTCAGCCTCCACTCACTTGGTGAAGTAGTCGATAGCCACCACTAAGAATCTCATTTGCCCCTTTCCCCTAGGAAATGGCCCGACTATGTCAATTCCTCACTGCACGAAGGGCCACAGTCCTACTATCGGGGTTAATTCTTCCACTGGCATCTTTGGGATGTTGGCGAATCACTGGCATTTATCATATTTTTGGGCGAGGTGGGCGGCATCCCTTTGTATTGAGAGCCAATAGTACCCAGCTCTGATTGCTTTGTGGACCATAGATTTGCCCCCCGAGTGATTCTCACATATCCCTTCATGAATTTCTCGAAACGCATAGTCAGCCTCTTCTTCGGACAAGCATCTAAGTAGAGGGAGGGTAAAGCTTCTTTTGTAAAGGACATCACCAAGAAGCAGATATCGGCTAGCCCGTGTCCTCATTTTTCTCCCTTCTTCCCTATCTTCTGACAGTTAGTTTTCCTTTAAATATCTTATGATTTGAGCAACCCATCCAGGCCTAGGGCTGGTCACGTTGATTTCCTTGTCCCCTTTCACCTTGATACTTGACTAGAGAAGATGTTCTACCATAACTCCTGGGGCCAGGTTTTTAGAAGTGGATGATGCAAGCTTAGCCAATCTATTGACATCTTCATTGTCCCCCCAGGGGACTTGTTGTATGGTGAAACTTTTAAATTAGGACCTCTCTTTCTCTACTATGGCTAGGTATTGCCTCATTCGGTCATCCTTTGCGTCATACTCTCCTTGTGCATGCCCAACCACCAACTAGGAGTCACTCTTAACTCTTATCTTTTTCGCCCTAAGCTCGGGAGCAAGGCGCAGCCCTGTGATCATTGACTTATACTCGGTCTCGTTATTGGTCGCCTTGAACCCGAACCTTATGACATATTCAAGCTTAGCTTTCTCCGGTGTAATCAAGATGACTCCTCCTCCGGTAGCGATGCTGGTGGAGGATCTGTCTACATGCACGACCCATTCTTCCTGGTTAGCCTCTTCTTGCTGCATGTCTCATGTCCAGGGCTTGGCGTCTGTGTCGTAGGTATATTAGGAAATGAAGTCAGCAATAGCTTGGCCCTTAATTATTCTTCGAGGGTAGTACTCGATGTCAAATTCGCTTAATTCTATCGACCACTTCATTAGCCTCCCCGAAGTTTTAGGCTTATGCAGTATCGTCCAGAGTGGTTGATCCATCAAGACCCAGATGACGTGGGCTTAGAAATATGGTCTAAGCCGTCGAGCAGTGACGACTAAAGCTAAGGCCATTTTTTTTCCTTGGGTAATTTTCTTTCACTCCCCTAAAGTCTATGTTAGTGTAGTATACGGGTGCTTACACCCCGGCCTCTTCCCTTACCGACACCGAGCTTGACGTTATTTCTAATATCGACAGGTATATGTAAAGTACCTCCCCTTGCATCGGCTGATTGATCATCGGCATGTGGCTAAGGTGGCTTTTAAGCTCACTAAAGGCCCTATCGCACTCCTCATCTCAGTGGAAGGCCTTCATCAACAAGCGGAAAAAGGGTGAGCATTTATCAGTGGAGCAAGAGATGAATCGGCTGAGAGTTGCGATCTTGCTGGCCAGGCGTTGTACTTCCTTCATGTTTCTGGGTGCTTGCATATCGAGGATCACCTTCACTTTCTTGGGATTGGCCTTTATCCCTCTCTAGGACACCATGAACCAGAGGAATTTTCCGGTTGACACCCCGAAAGTGCACTTGCTAGGATTAAGCTTTATTTTATGCTTTCTCAAAGTTTAGAAAGTCTCATTTAACTTTGAGAGGTGCTGCTCAATTTGAAGACTTTTCACCAGCATGTCGTCCATATACACATTGACTTGACGTTCCTTTTGATTTGGCCCTTGAACATTTCGTTGACTAGTCTCTGATAGGTTGCCCCAACGTTCTTTAATCTAAATGGCATGACTCTGTAATAGTAGAGCCCCCTGTCAGTGATGAAGGCAATCTTCTCTTGATCGGGCTCCTACATCTTAATCTAGTTATACCCTGAGAAGGTGTCCATGAAGCTGAGGGTCTAGTGGCTGGCTGTTGAGTCTACCAAGGTGTCGATCATCGGGAGCGGGAAGCTGTCCTTTGGGCATGCTTTGTTTAAGTCGGTGAAGTTGACGCACATTTGCCATTTCCCGTTTGGCTTTCGTACAATCACCACATTGGCTAGCCAGTCGGGATAGTAAACTTTCCTCAAGAAACTGGTCACCAATAGCTTCTCTACCTCTTCTGCGACTGTTTGATTGTGCTCTAGAGTGAAATTTCTTTTCTTCTGCTTGATGGGCCTCAAGGTTGAGTTCACATTCAGCTTATGTACAGCCACTCAGGGATCTATTCCCAACATATTCTCATGTGTCCAAGCAAATACGTCCCAGTTCTTGATAAGGAAGTCCCTCAACCAAGCCTTGAATCCTTTCAGTAGGTTTGACCCCACCCGAGTTATTCCATCTGGCACGTTAATGTTAAGGATGATGTCTTCCAGCTCTTCCCCAAGTTTTGCTATTACTCAAGTCCTCTCATCTCGGACTTCTAGCCTTTTGATTGACAATGTTATCTCTAGAGATTGATTCCCCTTTGAGTGAAGCCATATAGCACTCCCTAGCTGCCACTTGGTCCTCTCTAACTTCTCTGATTCCCTTCTCTATTGGGAAATGCATCAACAGATAATACGTTGATGTGACTGCTTTGAGTCAATTCAATGCAGGCCTTTCGAGTATTACGTTGTAGGCCGAGGGGCAATTGACCACCAGAAAATCTATCACTCGGGTCATCTGACATTCTCCCATGCCAGTTGTGATGGGCAAGTTGAACGTTCCTAATGGAAGCAACTGGTCACCTGTGAATCCCACCAATGGCGTCTAGATAGGCCTTAGTTTATCTCACCTAATTCCCATCTGATCAAAGGTGGGGAGGTAGAGGATATCTGTTGAGCTACCATTATCAATGAGAATGCGGCACATAAGATAATTTGAAATGACCAAGGTCACCACCAAAGGATCATTGTGCAGTTGACTCACCCCTCAAGCATCCTCTGCTGAGAAGGTGATGGGTGGACACCCTGATTTGAGTTGTTTCATTGGTCTTTCTGTTGTCATAAATTGTAGACCCCTTTCTCATGGATTTGCCTCACGTATGACTTCCTAGTTGGGCTAGACTCTCCTCCTCTTACGAAGCCCCTGAATATCACCCTTATCTCCCCTATAGGTCCTTTAGGTATTCTTTCTTCTAGGGTTGGGGGGTCTCCGCAGGCATTCTCTCATCTAATCTGTTGTCACCTTACAATAAACCTCTACAATCGGCCTCTCTGAATCAGGGCTTTGATCTATTCCTTCAAGTTGAAGCAGTCGTTGGTGTTGTGGCCATGGTCCCGGTGAAAAGGACAGTACTTGTCATGGCTCCTCTTCTTCGGTGGGGCGTGGATTCTCTCTGGCCATTTGATACTTGGGTCATCCCTTATGTGCACGAATACCTGTTCCACAGGTGCATTAAGAGGGTTGTAGTTTTGAAACTTACTCAGGGGAAGGTTGATCCGTAGCCTAATCCCGTGAATGCCATCGCCTTCTCTTGTTCAGGGACCCCTTTCCTCTAGGGGCGCTTACTGTTGCTCCCTTTTTCTTTTGTCATGCTACAGATTAGACCCAACATCTCGTTCTCGTCTGGCGTTAAGGGTATCTTCAGCATTCATGTGTTGTTGCACCTTTACCATGAGATTAGCCATCTGAGTCGAGGGGTTCTTGGATAAAGAGAACAGGAATTTGGAGGGCATTAAACCCGCCATTAGGGCCGACACAATCATCCTCTCATCGGCATCATCAACTTGTAGGGTCTTTTTGTTGAACCGAGACATATAGTCCCGCAATGACTCCCCCTTGTTCTATTTGATATTCAGGAGATGGGTTACCGACTTCTAGTGCCTCTGGCTACCGATAAAGTAATCGACAAATTACTGGCTTAACTCTGTGAAGTTGGATATACTTCCAGGCTTTAGCCAGCCAAACCAAACCCTGGTGGGTCCCTTGATTGTGGTTGGAAATACCCGACACATTATTTCGTCAGATGTCGCCTAGAGGCTCATGTATGTCTTGTAGGCCTCAGGTGATCCAAGGGGTCCTTGCCACCATCAAACACTTCCATCTACGGTGGCTTGAACTTGTCAGGGAGGGGCCGAGCCATTACCGTTGTGGTAAAAGGATGATCCATTCTCTGGATGAGTTCATTGACGATGGTTAGGGCTTTGCCTTTCAACACTCCCTCATTGTCGCCATCTCCTTCCTTACGTCCTCCATTTTTTCTTCTTAGAAGCTCGGGACATGAATCTTCTCTTCACGGTGACTAGTGCCTCGAAAGTGGGAAGCTATAACGCTGATAGCCTCACCCTCTTGTCCTTGGTTGCGACTTTCGGCCGAAGGACGCGAGACCCCGGCCGTGCCGCATTGCTGCCACCAGGCGCTTCTTGACGGCCCCGTAATTCTTGTATAATCTCCCGATTTTGCTCTATCAATAGTTGCACGCTAGCCATCAATCCTTGAATCCTTCGTTCAAGTACATCTACCCTTGGAGTTTTTGGACGTGCTCCGTCAGAGACAAAGGCTTCTAGCCTGTCAACTTCAGTGCCCTGATCGTGTTGAGCTGCCATCGACCTGGTTTCTACCATGTGGACCTTTTACTCTACCGGAAGCACAATGTTCCCACAGACGGCGCTAATTGATAGCGTACCAAAAAATGGGTCTCCCGCATGCCAACTAGATGGTCCACAATCGTCCCAGGTCCCAGGTCCTAGTTAGGGGCGGGTCCTGCACACACCAAATGAGAGAAGATCAAGGAGCTAGCACCGGCGGATTATTGGCCTCTAGCTCTCCGACAATCAAGTCAAAAAGATCAGGGGGATTCTAGAAGGATCTTTTTCCCTCTCTCTCTCATTAGGGTTTTTTTTTTAATCTCATACTTGAGTAGCGAACTAGTGTCTCTATTTATAGGCTTAGATCAGGGTGTATTGTAGCAAAGCCTGCGTGTCACTTTCTCCCCCTGCTCTTGCACATTGCTACCCCTCATGTTCTTGTATGTCATTGTCTCCCATGACCTTGGGTGTATTTTCTTCTGCCATGCCTGTCATTTTCTCAGAATTGGCAGGTCTGTTACAGAGGTTATGTGATTCGCATAATAGTTTCCAGATCAGATCATGCTTATCCTTAAATAGAATAGTCAGGGTCTTGGGTGGTGCTAGTGTTCTAGTGGAATAGTCGGGCGACTATGCCTTGGTGGGTCAGGGGTATTAGGTCCTTAGGGGCTCAAGTGGCCTTTTAGGCATTGGGTGCTCTGACAGTCGATAGGGATCATTTATGGAATATTTGGGACCGAATTGAAGGATTCTCTTAGCTCCTTCGTTGAGGGCTCGAGTGAAAAAGTCCTGAGTTGGACATCTTTGGAACTCCTCAAGCCACATCATCCAGGGTCAGGATCCTAACAGACTATCATGATCTATTCATAAGGCTCTTGGTATAGTTTTCTCCATCAAAATATATTAAACTATATTTATTTACATTTACAAGACCTCTTAACTAGCCGAGATTTTAACAAGCTGAGGTTAGTACAGTTAATTCAGGCTTAGTTAAGTTCAGCTCATTGACAACCCTAGCTATCACGACCAAGACCATTTCATTTTGGTTTCCCTTGACATCTAAGAGTACATGAACCCTAAAATGGCTTCATCTCCATTCATCACCAAAATAAGAATGAATGACGAAGGATTTCACTTTATTCAAAGCTAATGTTCTGTGATAAAAATGCCTCTATAGTGTATATGGTGAATTACAAACAGACATGTGTTGATTTGGGGGTAAAAGGGTCCAAAAAAGTGTTCAATTGAAAAAGTTGGTGGTCAATAAAAGAGATTAAATTCAAAAATACATCATGTGTAGGTCTGTCTCAAAATAGACAATCATTCTTCATTTTTATTGGCAAAAGAGTATTAGAAGTTAGTACAGTACTGTATATTAGTACGATTTTAACAAACTGAGCTTAGTACAGCTTGGCTCAAGTTTTTTATTTTCCCTTATATACCCACAGACACACACAGCGGTCTCGTCAATTAAGACGGTCCGATTGTGGTCGACAATCGGACCTATCACATATATGGCCTTTATTTATTTATTTTTGGTAAATATATATGAACAATAGGGTTGCACCAAGGGTCAACATTGAGTCCATACCTTTTTGTTTTAGTTATGGATGAGTTGACTAGGCGCATACAG
>JAOXJP010025213.1:0-17093 GCA_025762735.1 Platanus orientalis
ATATCATGAAAAGTCTAGGTGAGGACATTCCTGAGTACAAAGTGGTGAGAAAAGTTCTTAGGTCACTACCTAAAAGGTTTAGGCCTAAGGTCACCGTTATAAGGAAAGCAAAGACCTAGAAGTCATGAAGTTAGAGGAGTTGATTAGCTCGCTTCAAACATTCGAAGCAGCCATTAAGGAGCCTACCAAGAAGAAAGACATTGCCTTTAAGGTAGAAGAGCCCTCCGAATCAAATGAAGATTCAAATGATGACTTGGCCCTTATTGCCAAAATGTTCAAGAAGTTCTTTAGGAGAAATACCAATGATTATTCCAAGAACAAGAAAATGAGAAAATCCTACCCCGGATATAAAAAGAAAAATGACTTCTTAAAAGAACCACCCATTTGCTATGAATGCAAAGGTAGGGGGCACATTATGAAGGACTGTGACAATAAAAAGAACAAGTATAAGTCAAAGGGCAAGGCCATGATGGTCACTTGGGATGATGAATCCGAGAGTTTGGAACATGAATCCCAAAGTAGTGAAGAAGCTCCTTCACAAGAGATTAAGACTTTTATGGCCTTTGGGTCTTCCATAAGTTCACTTTTGGAGTCTAGTGACTCAAGTGAAGATGAGGGAGATGAAATTTTATCCTAGAGGAGGGGTTAATAGGATCTTTATAAAATATTTAAAAATTATTTTAATTAAGCCAATTACTTTTCTATGAATTTATCATAGACCACAGGGCTCTGTCATGTACTATAGTGTTACCTATAGCAGAGCGGGAGCAGGGTTGATTAATTCCCTAAGATTGTTTAACTTAATTCTTTATCAATTAGATTGATTTACTCTTGATTTGATAATGCTCAGAATAAACACAAGTGCCTCAATCACAAGAACACAATGGAGAGCAAATGTACACAACCACAACAAAATGATTTATATTGGTTCAACACTCAGGCCTACGTCCAATCTTAAAGCTCAATCCCAGAGCTTTTCGTAATTTTATTCAAATTAAAATACAAACAATCTAGGTAAAATTCACACAAAACCCTTTCTACTTGCAATGCAAGCTAGTAACACATTATGTCTCCGAAGAGTGCAAAACTCTTTTTGGTGTCTTCGAAGGAAGGGACTTAACCTACACTCTATGTTTCCAAAGAGTGCAATACTCCTTTCGATGTCTCCGATGGAAGGGACTTAACCTACACTCTATGTCTCCGAAGAGTGCAATACTCCTTCCGGTGTCTCCGGCGGAAGGGAATTAAACAATGAAATGATATAAAATAGATACAGATTACCTCATGTAGGTTGATGTATCAATAAATATAGAATGTCGATGCTTCTTTTTGTGAGCTGATTTGCCTTATCTTCCACAGATTAAAGCACTATAGAGAACACGTTCTTAAGTCTTTTGAATCACTGGTGTCCTTGCAATAGACAATCAATGATACTCTCTTCTTTTGAGATAATCAGTAGTATGCTAAGAGAGATGATTTACACAAGCTTTTCAATGACTCAAGATTGGATAAGTAATAATCACACAGACTTCCTGGCTTTCAGACTAGCTGTTTTCTCAGACAATACTTCTTCTTTTTTGTTTGTCGCTCTCTCATTGAAACCTAGAGCATTATCACCCTTTCATAAAGTTAGAGTTCATTTTGGTCCATAGGATTAGAACTCTTTCTAATGGAAAAGTCCTAAGGAAAGTTAGATTAGAATCTCAAAATACATTCTAATTTTTGTAAATTCCATGGCCGTGATTGATCGATCACACATTTCTTGTGATCGATCAGGGAGGTGTGGTCGATCAGGCCCTGAGATCACAACTCTCGAGAAAATTTATTTTGGCCTGAAATCAGACTTGTGATCGATCAGGGTCTGAGATTTTTCCCTACACCTACTTCTGTCCCATCTTTTGTTGTTAGGCCTTTTTCCATTATCTTTTATGGATTTTTATAGTTGCCTTTTGTCCCTATTAAGCACCTCCTACATGTTCTCATATTAAACCTTAGTGCTTTAGTGCATGGTGCAATGTGTGGCTCTTTTATTAGGTTTATGCATGTTATGAGCATCCATATAGCCTTCTATTTGGCAGTCTTTAGTTTTGGCTTCTATGTATTGCGTCTTTAACTTGAATCTTGAGCTTGTTCTTCCTCTTTGGTTCTTGCCTTTGTCTTGTAGGTCTTCAGTTCATCTTTGCCTTCTTTCTTCAAATCTTGGAATACTGTCATGGACTTGACACTTATTACACAGCTCACTGTTTTGACATGGGATTAACAATACATAATCCTAACAGGTACCACCTACCCAAGGATGCACTTGCGCATGTACTACAATGTCATGTTCCAATGGGGGCATGATGAGCATATCCTAGTGTAAATGTTCAATTAGAGTTTAGAGAAGAATATAGGAAAATGGCTTGCAAGACAAGACAAAAGTAATATCAGCACATGGAGGGCCTTGACATGGTCATTCATTAATCACTATAGGTTTAACCTCAAAATGCTACCAGCCAAAGAAGAGGTAGAAGGGATGAGACCCCTCAGAGGGGAGAATATCAGGGACTTCGCATATAGATGGAGACTAAGAAACTTCAACCTGAAACACCCTATGTTCAAAGAGGACATGATATCCTCCTTTCTGAGGATGTTAGGTCCCACCTACCAGCTGATGCTCCTAACTGTCTCATAAAGCAAATTCACCAAGGTTGTTGATAAAGTCGTAAAGGTTGAGTTGGCCACTAGACAAGTACTAAAAAAGTTAGTCGTCACTCATCCAGAGGCTAGTGTAGTATAGGCAATTGAAGTCCCTCAGCCTAAATAAAGTTGTGATCATGTTCTGCCTCAGTTATAGACGACTCAGAGCTACCACATAGCCATGACCATTATTCCCCCTCAGCAGTATTATCAGCCGAGATATCCGGGTGGAACTAGAGAAGAGAAAAAGTAAAGGAAGTTCATACCATTGCCTTATTCCTATAAATACATCATGGACTACCTCGTGAAGAAGAGGTTATTACAGTTGTTGGACCCAAGACCTCCACCTTACTCCTTGCCCTACCACAACAATCTAGTAAAGCAATGTGAATACCATCAATCACCAGGGTATACCATCGATAGGTGTTTCTATTTGAGACATGATATATAAGACTTGATCGATGAGGGTAAGGTATCATTTAATTCCACACCCGTAAATCCCCCACCAAACTCAAACATCATCCAGAACCCACTCCTTGATCATCAACCATCAAAAGGAGTTAACATAATAGGTCTCACTAGCACACAATTCAACCCCTCTAGTTTTAGCACCAAGCTCACAGAACATAAGAAGAAAATTCTCTTACCTGACTTCAACTAAGTGTTTGTTGTCAATGAATTCTCCCCTTTATCGACCCCCCTCCTGAATATGAGCATCTGCTCTCACATATATAGGATCTTTCACCAAGTAGCCCAGTCACCAACCTCCCCCCTGATACAAAGATGATCACATGTGAAGAAGGTTCTACAAGCTTTAACCCATCCTTTCCCCCTTATATCATTCCTCCACCAACACTTTTTTCCTAACTTAACAACATTTCATCCCCTACCAAATCATCAACATCCCTTCACCAGCCAAGATATAGTACATATTGAACTGGGTCCCTTTATGCTACTTAGTCAGGGAGGTAGCAGACACCAAGCTGATAGAGGAAGAGTCTAAGGAACTCACGACTTTCATACCCGATTAGGTAAAGTCTCCAAACCAGCTACCTATTTGTACCCTAAGGGGAAGGGAAAGGAGAAGATAACAAAGGAAGACATTGAGACAAAGGCATAGAGGAAAGTCAGAGAAGAAGAAGAGAGGAAAGAGAATAAGATTTTTGAAGCTCCTATTCAGAAATCTCACCTATTCTTAGTATAACAATTATCCAAGACGTTAGCACAAGTTTCAATTTCGGGTCTGTTGTTGACATCCGAGTTGCACAGAGAAATATTTGTGGGCATATTCAGAAAGTCCTTTATGGATGCATCAATCATGCTAGACAAGGTTTAGCATATGGTAGCTAGAGTATTGACACCATGAGTCATAACATTTTTTGAGGTTAAGATTTTTAAAAGTGACACTGTGCACAACTGAGCAATATAAGTCACAGCCCATCACTTCGACATGTATATCCCCCTAATATTGGTAGACAATGGGTCTACCCTAAACATCTGTACATGGGACACATTAGACACTTTGGGAATTCCCTAAGAATATGTGAGACCCAACCCCCTATGACATAAGGGCTTTTAACAACTCAGTTAGTCAAGGAGAAGTAGACATTCCCCTATTGATAAAAGAGAGTGTTCCAAGTTTAGTTTCAAATACTGAGCATACCATCCTCCTTCACAATGTTGTTGGGAAGATCGTGGATCCACCAGGCAGGCGCTGTCCCATCCTCTCTCCACCAAAATGTTAAGTTCATTATCCACAATGAGGTAGTCACTATATCATTAAACACATATGTGATTACCATGGAAGGGTAAAAAGTACTAGAAGTACGAAACATACAAGCCCTAAAACCTACACCTTGTACCAATTTGAGGTTGTACACATAGAGAAAGAAGTGGCAGATCTAAAGAGGAAGGCTGAGGTCCTTCCACCTAAGTTTCACATGATGGCCAGAATGAAGATTAACCTAGACAAGGGTTTGAGCAAGTTTTCTCAAGGAAGGAAAGACCATATCATAGCTGTCAAAGTCTCATGTAAGGTTGGCTTAGGGTTAAAACCCTCACTAATATAGTAGTTTAAATGGGGCAAAAAGAAGAAGAGGGTTAGTCATAAGCTACCCCAACACTCTACCTCTACCTACAAACTACCAATCTCATCCGCGAGGACATGCATCACCCTACCAATAGAGACACAAACTTCAGTCTTCCTACCAGTACCACCAGAAGCTAGCATGGAATGTGCATGATTCGAACCAATTGTTATCCCTCCCCAAACATTAGTCATTGCTCTACCTACCCTTTTGAGGCTGCTCCTCATCCCTCCATTTTTAGCTCTAAGCTGTTCGTCCTTGAGGTCACGGAAATTTCAACCCCCAACACCTCAAAACATAAGGAGGATAAAACAACTCCCCTAAGTCTGCTCTCTCTCCCCAAAGACATCATGGAAGCACTACAATCAGTCATTGCATGAGAGGAATTAGACTTAGACGAGCTTGACCCTAACTAAATCAACATGCCAAAAACATGGGTGCCTGTAGATGCCAAATTGTAAATTAGACGAGCCAATCCAACTACAGTGGAGGACCAGGTGATTGATTGATTGAGAAAAAGTCTAAAGAGATAACTCATCCCTTCTTGTTGTTTATCTTGTTTTCAAATGTTTCAGTACGTTTTAAACTTTTACCCTGTAATTATAACTACGTAGATTTGATACCTATCGACTCAAACTATCAGAGCATTTGACCAATGCAATTGTAAGGGGTACATAGGCAACCGGAGACACAACTTCAAGTGTAGTTACTTTTGAAAAGAAAATCTTCTCTTTTTGTTTCTTGACCCTTGTAGTCAAAGAACTACATGCGGCTTGATCTTGATAGACCAATGTTTTTAAAAGCACTTATACTTAAAAGTCCAGTATGTAGGCAACCTAAGAAGTAACTTAGGCTCAACTGCTTTTTAAAAATAATAAATTTAGTCATCCCTTAAAACCAGAACTATGTGTGACTTGATTCCGACTGACCAACCTTATTGAACATGTGATCAGTGTAAATGTATCGGGGTACATATGTAGCTTGGAGTTTGACTCCAAGTCCAGTTGCTCTTTGGGTATTAAATACCCTTTTCATGTAAATTCATACTAAAAACTTTTCTTTCTAAAAATAGGAACAAGAAGAATAGAATGTTGAGGAAATGATGCCAAAAGAAGTGAGTCACACTTTTGAACATCAAGAAAATGAAAATCTTCCAATGGTAAATAACCTCCAAGAAATCAATCTTGGGTCTGAAGCCACACCTAGAATAGTAAAAATTGAACCCCAAGCACTTCAAATCTGGGACATGCCCTGGTAAACTTGCTTTGACAGTACATAGACATCTTTGCATGGACCTATGTAGACATGCCTGGTCTAGACACAGACCTTGTTACCCACAAGCTTCCAACTAACAGGGATATTCATCCCATCAAACAAAAGCCTAGGCGTCTACAACTAGAATAGTCCTTAGTCTTTAAAGAAGAAATACAAAAAAAAAACTTGACGCTGACTTTCTTTGGTATGTCCAATATCCCCAATGGTTAGCCAACACCATCTTTGTACCCAAGAAGGACGACAAGGTCTAAATTTGCATTGATTATAGAGACCTAAACAAGGCTAGTCCCAAAGATGATTTTTCTCTACCCCACATTGATGTGCTCATTAGCAAGACTGCTAGACATGAGATGATGTCTTTCATGGATGGGTTTTCTGGCTACAACCAGATCATGATGTTCATATAAGACCGTGAGAAAAGTTTCTTTTACTACCCCTTAGGGCATATTTTATATAAATTTATGCCTTTCGAAAGTGATATTTAGTGCATATGTACGATGATTGATGTAAAAACGAGCAATGTTCAATCATGACTACATATATTTTTCTATAGCTTTTTTAGGGAGAGCTTTACTAACATCCCTCGTTGAGTCCCATTAAAACTCTCAAGGACAGTCACAAAAAGACGTCTAAGCAATCAACTTTACAAATGAATCAATGATCACTCAACACAAAGAAAATGTAAAACATGTCAACATGGAAATCTCGTAAGAAACTTCAAACAACTCATAAAAATTAAATCATTAAGCCAGCCAGAATCAAGTATAAGTGCATAAGTCATCTAAATGGTTAATGTGTTTACAACCTTTACATGATCACTTTTTTAAAGTGTTTTCCGTAAAGTTTTCAAGCAGTTGTGCCTAATGTCGATGACTTACATGTCTCTCGATGCAGCACATCTGTTAATAGTAACACCCGAGAAGCTAGAGAAAATGTCAATTGCTTGCATGTAACTTATATATAGCCTATGTCTTCAAAACCAAGAAGGTCCCCAATTGGTGGATACCAACTTTTGGAAATCAGAATGAAAGAATTTACAAAACACCGAAGGAGTCCACCTTCAACTTGAGAAGGCATTTCAAAAGCAAACTCATTTCAAAACCTTGATCCAAAGTCAAGGACAAATTCAACTAATCAATATTTTTTCAGCCAAAACTGTTCTATTTTTCAAAAACTACCAGCCCAATATCCATGAGTTACATCCAAGGAAGAAACATGGTCTCTTCTAAGTTAAAATTAGGGCACTTCCTTCTTTGCTATATGCTGGAAAACGACAGATACGAAAGAGGGGCATCTGTCAGCACCCAAATTTTAACTTGGGTCATGTGATAGCATAAGGATAGCATAACAACATTTACACATCAAGACTCTAAGCACCCTTGGCATAGGAAGAGCAAAGCTGGACTCTAGGAGGTTAGGCTTTTCTAAATAGGTCTTTCCGGATGCTCCAATCGCAAGTGAACTAGTCAAAGCACCCTATTACATCCCAAAATTCACCATTTTAGGACAAAACCCTAATCTCTCATAAATGCATCAACAGGACTTTGAGGGTCCACATTTAAAAACCCCATCGATGTCATCAACAAGTTTTCCACCTCCTATAAGCCATTCTCCAGCAAAGCATCATAGATAGAAAATTACCATTTTGCCCTTTTACCTTCGAAAGCTCATAACTCACTCAGATCACTGAATTTCTCTTGTCTATATAAGCCTTCTTTTCATGAAGCATCACAGGCGAAGAACTTTTATTTTTCACTTTTTTTGACTCACAGGTAAAAAATTATCATTTTACCCTTTTACCTTAGAGCATTTACCTTTGGACCCTCTAAGGATCCCCGAAGCTTCTCTAATTGTTCGAATGGTGTAATTCTAGATATTATGCATCCCTAAGTCTCCCATTCCAAGGAACTTATCATAGAACATATATTGTTCTAGAATGACAACTACTAATTTCTCGACTTATGATAACCCTGACCAAGAAATGACCCTTGCAAGAGCTCTTAGAGATTCATCTGACCTCCAAATCCAGAAATGCCGATTACTGTGCCTCGACCTTGGCTTTAGCTTCAAATCCTCAGGTTTAAGAGGAGAACTTCAAAATCTCGAGCTCTTATGAAATCTTAAATCTTCCTCAAGGGGTCAAAAAGCTATTTTGCTACATTTTGCTCATATGGAGCTAGAATGTTCTCTAGACCTCCAAATCAAGATTAGTCTGTGTCCATCTCAATGAAATCATGAGGCCTTTGAAAAACTGTCTAATGAGTGCAAACTTTTGTGAAACTTATTTGATAAGATTCCCTTAAATACTCTGAAAAGTGTAACAAATAAAGTCTAAATATCAGGTGCTTAACCAACTCCCGGGAGTTTATCTAAAATCAGAAATTCAGTTAGTCATTGGCCATCCCACTGTAATTCAGAGTCCTAAGACTATCAAATTTACACTAGATTACAAAAATCCTATAGCCTGAGCCATCATTTCTGCCCAAGCCAAGAAAAAGCACTTTTTGTCTGAATTTGGCCCGCAGAATGCCCTTAAAAGTTCTCCCGAACTCGGAATGCAGCAAGGTCAGGGTCATTTTCTCAGTTTTACTCTATCCTCAAAAGATCAATTCACAAACTTCTAATTCAGAGAATGTCTGGCAATTCAATTCCAACAGTCTTCAGGCAGCTACAAAAACTCTAACCCTTCAAGTGACCCTACCTCAAAAACTTCTCGACAACTGCCTGAGAATCCATCATTTAATCTATTAGATCCTATAGCTCTATGACTCCCCAAGCTTTAATTCCCCTAAATTTGGTCCACATTAGAGATCCACAGAGAAACTAGTAGTATTTCTAGCCCTAAATCCCCCAACTACCCAAAAAAAGGTTTTAAATCCAGTTTTCAACATGAGCGCCATAATTCAGCATAGTTGAAGGTTATAGCTCACCTAAACCAGGGACCATCTTTCACCTGACATTTCCCAAGATTAATTTTACCTTCTTGCCCTCTCCAAATACATATCAGAGCTTTTCAGGCCAAAATAACCTAATTTCACCCCCTTACCCTTTTTGTAATTTGGTTTTGATTGGACCAGCACGACCGGAGCATCTAAAACCTCTAAAAATGACATTGACTATGCTAACTTTCGAGCTCAAAAGCTCATGGGACGTGATAGCAGAGAGAGGATTTGAAAAGCCTAAAAAGCAAGAAAAAATATCATTAATGAGCTAAGACTTTTTCAACTTAGCTCATTAATGACATTTAATGCATTCACACTTTAAGGAAAATTTTGTATACACCTCAACTTAGCTCATCCCCTTTGAAGATTGCAACCAATGGAAACACACCTAATGGCATCTCCCATGCCCCTCATCCATTGTCATCAATCCATCCTCATCAGCACACCCCCATCTTCACCATCCATTCAACTAACACATTTCAATCTTGCCTCTTCATCTATCCAAGTCACCCATCCATGCCCCTTAACTCCAATGCATCTCAACCATCCACCAATGTTGAATCCTATCTCTCCACCTCATTTTGGATAAACATCATCTCCACCTTCCACCTAGCAAACCCCAAGGATGATCCCAACCCTCCATCACACCAATTTGAGGCTATAAATAGACCTAAATTCTGGCACCCTTGGGTTGACAACAAAAAAGCCTAACCCTAAAAAGAGAGAAGAAGAAGAAGGAAAGAGAGGATTGCTTCAACCTTAGGTAAGCCTAAACTCGAGTTTAGCTCCCTCCTCCCTTGATCATATGTTAATTTTGTATGTTGTTATGTTGTTCAATTCATGTTAAAACACTGCTTTAATTCGGGTTACATAGTAAAGGCTCAACAGCCTTTACTTGCTCTTATTTTTTAACATGCCTTGGTGTTATTTTTCTTGTGAATTTTTTGGAAATTTTTTGAAGCCTAAATTTGACTATGTTAGACTAGACATATATGCTAGCTTGTATATTTAATTTGAGGATTTTAGGAGCAGTGGAAGGCCTCGAGATGGCCCCCTAAATTGACCCAAAAAACTGGGTCTTTTGAGACCTAGTTAAGCTGAATATTTAGGGAATTTTTTTTGAATTTTGTATACATGATCTAAGGCACAATTTTTTTATATGATGTTCTTGTATATATTTCTAGTTAGCATACAAAATTTCATAATTTTTTCAAAACCCTAAGGGCTTCAAAATCAAGAAATCTAGCTACTGGATTTTCTCCTAGTAACTAACAAATCAGGCGTTAAACAAACAGGTGTCCAGAGGAAAATCAGGCATTGAGATCTGGGACCCACCTCAGGGAGCCTTGATTCTTCTCTAGACCTATCCCATGGTTAGCATAGCCTCTGAAATTTAATCCTGTGCATATGCACCTCTGTGGGCCCTTATTTCCTTTCCAATGCCTGAATTTAATTTCAGGTGTTGAGAAGAAAATTCAGGCATTGAAGTGAATTTCAGGCATTAGGCCTAGGCTAAAAATCACCTTTTTCAAAATTAACTATGTATGTGTCCACCCTAGGATTTGTGTAAAGACCTAGGAGAAACCCTACCTCTCTAGGCCCCACTTTTGTGGACCAAAAACCTAAGTTGGTTGCTGGATTCAACTCCCAACACCTGAATTTCCCCAGAATTAAATTCAGGCATTGACACATTCAAATGTCAGACCAAAAAACAGGCATTCGACTTGTGATAGATGACCAAGTGGCCCACTGTGGGAGATCATATCTCCACGTGAGTAGAAGCCACAACTCCTAGGGTTGCACAGTGTAACCCCATGAAACTTTCCCTAACCCAAACCAGGGGCCACTACACTAGGACCTACCAAACCATCTTAAAAGACTATATAAACATGCTGATCTGATCAGCTTTCAATGCCTGATTTTCATCTTGAATTAAATTTAGGTGTTAAAAATTCAGGCATAAAGATGAAAAATAGGCAATAAGCCTGTAAGACACAAAAAAATAACTTCTCCCTCTTTCTTCTCTTTTTGTTAAGGTTAAAACCTAACCCTAAAGAGCCAACCAATGAACAATTTAGAGGAGCCTACCATCCCTCTAAAGGCCTAACCCATGAGGGGTCTCTTGTAATTAGAATAGGATAACATAAAAAGCAGTTTCTGGATTTTTTAGAAGCCAATGAATAAATTTCAACCTGAATTAAAATCAATCATTGAAAAATCAAGTGTTAAGCCTGAGAAAAATCTAGTAAACACATAACTCAAAATTCACAAAAGCATGGGCATTGACATAGACTAAGACTTATATGAATGGGAGAAGCCACCCAAAAAAGGCAGGTATTTGGGGTGCCTAACACCTTCCCCAAATGCTACCAAACAACTTACCCTCAACCTTAGGAACATAAACCAGTATTAGGAGTTAAACCCCTAGACCTTCGGGTCTAGAATTCCCCTCTTCTCTGAAGAGGAAAACTAACGTCTAACTCCGTCAGTTATACCCCGAATTAGTGGCAACTCCAAGCAAAGCCTAACCCTCGCATTAAAGGGGTTAGCAACCCTAAAGGACCAAGTGGGCACCTGACATCCATAGAACATGCCAAAGTGGGGCTTGATGTCCACAGAATGGTGACTCTCTAGGGACCCATTTAATATCCACATGTACAAGCCTTAGTTTATGTCAAATATATGCTTTCACATGCCTACTTGCTTTCTCACATGCCTACTTGTTTTGAATTAGACTTAGGTCACTTCATTAGTTAGTTAGGATAACACTCCATCTCAAACAATCATTCCAAATTGTCATGCATAAAATAGAAAACATGCTCACTTAGCTTTAGGGTAGCTTGAATTACTTAGTAGGACAAAATTCACACTTGAACAACTTGTATGCAATACATCTCTATTTTTTTACACTTTGCACAAAATGAGTCCGAGGACACGACATTGCACCAATACATCACTCTCATGAGACCTTATCTAGGTCATTACCTACTAATGGACCGACATTGGATTACCACATAGGATGGGAACAATGTCTAAGCAATTGTTGTTATTTTAGTGTGGCCATTCTAAGTTACCCAAGCTAGTTACAACTCTATGATCTAATCTTTTTCGGGGAGGTGTTTCGACTCGTACTCTCATTTTTAGAAACTCAAAGAAGCGTGAGCATTTAGTTATTTTTAGGTTGGAGTTATTTAGGCACACTTAATAGCTTAGAGGTCTAGCTTTAGGTATGTTTGTCATGATTTTGATTGATTGCTTGCATGATTAATTAAAATGGAACCAGGAATTCATGTTCGACTTTTATAAAATTAGTCCAAATTATTTTGTCAGATAATTAGGTCCGGATTTAACCTTCTTATCTAAATTTGAATATTTCTCACCCCTTTAGCATAATATATGTAACGTGATGGCATAGATTACATAGAATACATCAACTCCTCTCTAATTCTCCCCCTCCTCATCCTCTATAGTAGGATTGGCTACCAAGTCAGCCATCCTCTCCTAAAATTATTCTCTTCTCACCCCTTGCTTTACTCGTTTGTAGACTCGGCCTGCCTTAGAATGAATAATAGCATCTCTAGAGGGCACAGTGGTAGTTGATCCCTACATAATCAAATCTATCCCCTTTGTCACCTATGAAGGAGGTATATGCTCAACTCCACCATGTTCTAAGCCCATGGACCCACCAATCCCAGGCTCAGTGGAATGCATCTCAATGTCCTTAGCAACACCTCCCGTATTCCCAGGGATCTAATCTCTACACATGTAAAACAAAACACACATGTCAGAACCCTCTTAAAAAATAATCTTAAAAATAAATAAATAAAGGTGGTAAGGTGGCAACCTCCTCCACCTCACACATGCCACATCTTTACCTCCTCCACCTCTGCCCGATGACTCGCCTTCAAGGTGGCAACCTTGGTTAAGTGAGCTTGGTGCTTTTACCCCATCAGAGCAAAGTACCTTGCTAGCTTCTAGAGGGCATTGAGATACACCTCCATAGAAACCTGCATAAGTATACAAACTTTGTCAAAAATAAAAAATGCATAAGTTTTTAAATGTTACTTAACTAAATCAAACCATACCTAAGTTGCTGCCTTAGGGGGCACCCATCTGTCAGGAAGCTTGGCCTCTAGCAAGAGCTCCTCAATAACCCCACCCTTGAGGTCAGCCACGGTCACTACCTTAGGTATCATACCCATCATGTTTGGCTTAACAGGGGGAACCCTCCTCTTCCTCCCTCTCCAGGTAGGAGGTCTTGGCTCCTCTATAGGCTGTGCCTCAACTACCTATTAAAATCAAACAAATCAAAGATTTTGAAAAAGAATGTAAAATAAATAAATAAATGTTTTTCAAAAATTAAAATGAACTCACCTGGACCTCAATAGGGCCACCTAAGGGCCCACAAGATTGAGTGGTCCACCACTCGCTATAATTCCTAGCCCAGTCTAGGAACACTAAAGACTCGATGCCCGTCTCCCCTCTCCTAGTCTCTCTTTCTGTGTCAATCTCATGAGGAGGTGAGTGTGGGACCACAAAGTCCTCCACTCTGATCCCTATTTGGTGCCAGCACCTTTCCCTGAGGTACATGGTGACCTCATCAAGAGCCACCAGCACGACCCTCTAACGGGACCAGCCATAGGCCAAGGTCTAGTCCAAAACATCTTCCACCCCCAAAGCCCAACAGGTCCACAGGCACCATTTGATCTGCATTAGACACAATAAAAGTTAGATAATGATTTACAAAGAAAAAATAAAATCAATTAATCAAACTAAAGGATTGTGCACTTACCTAATCAGCTGTTAGAAGATCCAATTCCCATCAGAAGGTAGAGATGGATTGTTGGGCCCTGTGGAAGGTGTAAGGAACCTTCCACCGTGCAATGCAGGGGAAGGGAAATGTCTCCTCACCTCTCTACCTAGGGGCCGAGGAAGGGAAGTGCTCATAGCACCACACCTATAAAAGAAAGAATGAGCATTATCAAAAATAAATTTAAGCAAATGAAAATAAAAGACAAAAATTTAAAGAATAATGTAAATTATACCTCCCATAGGAATCATAGCCCTAAGAAGGCATGAGGGCCCTGCCTGGTTGAGATCTCGCTCATGTTGGTATACATCCACTCGAGGGCGAACCTACCCCAACTCCGAGTAACCACGAGGTCCAAATCCTCTATAGTTCGTAGCAGGTAGAAGTACACCTTATCGCTCTTCCCACCGAAGATAAAGCGAGTCAGCATATACACCAAGAAGGCGCGAGTAGATAACACAATCTCCTAAGGTGAGCTCTTGTTGGTGGCCCAAACATTGTCATTCTCAAACCAAGAGGGAGGGACACCCTTCATGCACTTTTAATACACCACAGGCTGTGGCCCTATGCATTGAGCCACCAGTGCCGGCTCAAAGTCATCTGAACTCAGCAAAAGCATGTCATCCATCAAAATCCCTATCATCATAAAGAAATCAATGAGAGGCATCCCGATCTCACCCATCGGAAGGTGGAAGGTGTATGTAACAGGGGACCACCTCTCGACAAGGGCCATTAGTAGAGCCCTATCCCCCTACAGCATCAATAAACTCAAGAATTGACCAAAACCCATGGCCCTCACCCAATCTTGGATAGTGGAACATATCCGTCCCCACAACGATAGGACCCCGGACCAAGAGCCATGGTGCTCTACGCTCCCCCTAGCCTACAAGAGAAACTAAGTAAAAATGTGTTAGAATAATATTTAGAAGCAAAAATAAAGAAAAAAGAAGCAAAAAAAATCAAAAATAACAATTCTATTTCTCAAGCCTAACGCCTGATTTTTAGGTTGACGCCTATATTTTAGCCAACGCTTGATTTTTAGTCCAATGCCTGATTTTTCAATGCCTATTTTTCAAAACAGTGAAAAATCAAGCGTTACGCCTGTAAATTAGGGTAGTGATTTTAGGCATTGGAAAATCCGAAAATAAATAAAAAACCTATTCTAAATCATTTAAACATCAAAATTAAAGCAACATAATTTCTCTCGAAAGATTTTAAACATAAAAGTGTAATGAAATTTAAAGGAAAATATAAAAACAAATAAAAACTTTGAATCTAAGCCAAAGCATTCAAAGAACATCAAAAAATTCATAAAATCAAATAATAAACTCAAAAAAAATCAAAAACTTACCTCATCTGTAACTAGGTTCTTCCACAATGCCTTCTCTTGCGTCAAGAGAAGTGGGAAGTGGTGGCTCAATCCTCCTTAACTCATTGTAACTGATGAAAAAGGTGGATTTTTGTTGAAAATTGGAAAAGGAATAGAGAAAAACACTATAGGGATCCCTCCTCTCTTTCGTAACAAAAATTTTTAATTTGAAACACAAAAAGACAAAATACCCAACTGTGGGCCTTTTAAAAGTTGTAACTGCTTTCAACGCCTGATCGTGCTCTCAACGCTTGAATTTTAATTCAATTAAAATCATGTGTTGGAACAAAATTTTGGCGTTAGGCTTAATTTCTATAAAATACTGCCTTCAACTATAAAATTACATTTTTAACCCCGTGTTCATGCCTATGCTTATAAACATGGCTCACAAACATGTACAATTGGATGTGTACTCTACTATCTCCTCAAACTTTGTAAATACCCTAATTTCCCTTCCCCTCGAGGAATGGGAATTTGGAAAAGTCAAAGCTGGCTAGGGGCAACATTGGCTTTAGCAGAAATCAACCTAGATTGGCCACTGATAAAAGTAGCCATTTCCTTTTAAGACCTAACATCTATGGTTTTCTGCTTCGGAAAACAAGAGCTTTCACCCACTATTGAGGAGCTCGAATCCTTCTTAGACTAGGAACAATGCCTCAGCATCAGTGCCATCATCCCAACTCACAAGCTTAGCTATCTTAATGGCTTCTACACATTGGAGATCTCCAAAGTCTCCTTACCCAAGGAAGCTATAGGAGAATACTTACATTGCCTTTTTGACCTTTTATTTGAAAGAGGTTGGAAGAAAGTTGGTGACTTTGCCAACCCCATCAAGTTCAAATCATTCACCTTAGTTGTCTTCGGACAACTCTTGCTATCATAGCCACCATCATATCAATGACATTTTACTCAATATCTTGGGGTAGCATCTACAGAAAAAGATGCTCACACATATGATCATTTTAGAGACCATCTCTAGTCTCTCATATTGTGCCCAACATCCCAAAGGTTGATTATATGGTTTTTTGGCTTTTTTTTACAAGCCTAGTTATGGGAACATATGTCGATCCTTGCATCCTTTCCGGCTTATGTGTCACGAGATCTAACTCCAGTACAAATCCACATCAAAAGCTGACCCTTGCCAAACAAAGTGACTACATTGGGTTATCAAAACCTATTAGTAGTCATGCTTCTTGAACAGATTATTTGGCGTGTCATATGGCACAGAGCATGCTACCCACTTCTTGCTACTAAGGACTGCACATACATGGTTATCATAGGAGTTCACCAGAGCACTCCCTATGTACCCATACATGTCCTTCGACAATTAGCACTTAGGAAAGATCTCTTCGACTTCCCCATGGTCGGTGAAGATATGTACAAACTTGATCACCATACATCTAATCATACATGGTCTATACTAGCCGCTTTATGGGACAGCTCACATACCAGAGTATCAAGACATCCACAGTTAGTATTTGCAAAAACACAAGTTATGACATCTAAATATGAGCATTAGCTTCTACATAAGCCTCTACTATAGCCTATTACCCCTACAACATCCTCCTCTCTGAATAAGAGGCCTTACACCGAATCAACATCCTCATCACTTATAGAGCCTTCTCATACTCAAGCAGAATACGAGCAAGAATTTATATACTTAGCTAAAGAGTGGGCTTTACATCCCCAAATCAAGGATGCCTTAGAAGTTGAGACACTTTTACATATAGAGGCTGAGGTCTCATGTGAGTGGCTTCCAAATTTGTCCAAATCAATCATCATCAATGAGCAAATCGCATGGCAAGTGGCTGGTAATTTCTCAACTCGGGAATCAAGCAAGAATATTCTCAAAAGTGCACCATAAGGGGTTTGGCCAAGAGATTATAAATAGGGGGGCTACACATACATTCAGGGCATTCAGAAAATTGGAG
>JAOXJP010025224.1:0-17093 GCA_025762735.1 Platanus orientalis
AAGCATTCTAGTGAAATTTCCATTAATCCTCATGATGAATAATCCATCAAAATTGAAATTTTGAACCTTGGATAGGTCTAGAGTTCAAACCTACATCTCAACATTTTTTTAAAATTTTTATTCATGGGCCACCCCGAGGCCCGGTCAATTAATGAGGGCCGGGCCCAAACCCCGGCCCAAGCCCTCCCCTATGGGCATAAGCCCCAGCCCAAGCCCGGTCTATAATTTGAGGGCCGGGCCATGGTAAGCGTGCCCACCCCTACCATCCATACCCAACTAATTTTCGGTCTATCAGGAGGTTCAATATCATTAGGCATCAAACAGGTAGCCACAACAAAATTCTATCAATTTGTTGGCACTTCAAATACATGAAGATTAGTCACCATGATCTGAGGGGGAGTATTAGGGTAATAAAGATATTATGAAAATAAGAGATTAAGTAAGAATGGAGCTGATTTGGCTTCTTTGGGTTTTTATCTTTATATTTGCATTGATCAATTAAAACCTCTTGGCAGAGGGATTGTAATCATGGTCAAATTTTCAATATATAGGAATCCTCTTTTGTTTTTATTAAATTTCTTTAAAACATATCAAACAATTTAAGCAAACTTCATTTGATATCCATTCATATAACAAAGAACCATAATACAAATGACATTGTCCACACCCAAATCCAAACCCACAACATATAAAACCAAACTAGAGGAGATGAAATATTCAAAAAAGAATTGGAATCACTAAACAAAAGAAGGAATGGGGATTCAATTCCAGCAATAAAAACAAAAGAAATAATGATAATTGGATCACAAACAGAAAGTTTAAAAAAAATATGTAACAATTTTAATGAAATGATTAGATGGGAAGAAAGAATGTAAAGAATAATGGTTGTCTGTGAATTTTATTTACGTTGAGCCCTCAATCTACTGCTCCACGATTCCTCCTTCTGTGCAATGCGATCATTGGACCTTCTCACTAGTTCATAGAGCTGGTCTTCCCACCTATCTCTGGAAAGTCCCTTTCTTGGTGAATTGTACCTTCTCTCGAATTGGCTGAAACCCAATTCATAGTCATACTCCTCACGCAAAATGGGATCGGATAGGGTCTTGTATGCCTTGTGAAGCTCAACGAATATTCGATTGGCTTCTTCTTTTCGAGAAGGATGGCAAACATCGGGGTGGTACTGGAGGGCCATGGTTCTGTAAGCCCTCTTTATGTCTTCAACACCCACTTTCTTTGGATCAAGAGAGAGAACCTTATAGAAGTTGTTTTTGGTCCCTTTTTCTTCAGCTAACTTTGTTGCTCTACATGAAACACGGTTAAATTTGCTAGGTGTCTGCACATTGTAAGAGAAAGGATGAGTAAGAACCAGTTTAGCTCCATTTAAGCTACAGCTCAGAGAAACATCCATGGCTGAGATGATGAAACCCGCAGGAGCTAGAGGTTGGGAGGTTGAAAACAAGGAAGAAATGGGTGTTTAACTGTAAGGCTTCTTTGAATATGAGCGTTGTGAGATATCAAGTCAATATGTACTTATATATAGGGAGGAAATGAAGATATTAAGGTTAGTTTTGTTAACATTATTATAATGTTCATTATTTAATTTATGATATATGAAGAACTAAGGTGTTGAATATAAGGGTCGCTTCAGTTTAGGTGTGGTCATTAGAAGAGCATCGAAAACTCCGAAGCTAAACGCGTTTTTCCCTGTGGTAACTAATCATTGGTTGGAAGACGTTGGAGTGTTCGCTAATCTTTCTTATCTTTTTTCTTTCTGTTTTTCGTGGAAAGCCCGTAGGGTTTCCTCTCTAACCATTCATTGGCCATAGAAATGATATAGAATGTGGTCTACTTGTTCTCTTTGAAGTCCGTATGATATTATCAAAGTTACCACTGCCGGCTAGTCCAGTCTGTTGGGTTAATGTCTTGTATTCAACCCGAGATATAACTTGGGATGATTTTTTCTGACCTATTTGTTATCAACTTTAGGGTCTGGATCTGACCTGCACAGATTAGGATTTTGGGGATTTATATTTAGGGTTTTCTTGATTTCCATGCAATTGCACTAATCTCTGTTCTTCGATCATAGTGTAAGCTCTTCTCCGTTTTCGTTCGTGGACGTAGGCTTCAAAACCGAACCATGTAAATTATCTTGCTCTTGTGGTGTGATTGCTTTCTGCTTTATTTTCTCTCTTCTTGTTTGTTGCATACGATCATAGATCTAGGTTTCCACATAACAAAAAGGAATATGTGGATCGATTGGAAATAAATTTGATCAATGGAACAACTTAGGATGTGAATTCCAAGGTTCAAACGAAAGGATAAAATTGTCATTTATTGTGTCTGTTTCAACTCTAATTCCTTTGGGTATATATATGTTATTTTGGACAACTAGGAAAACATGAGAGAGATTTATTAAGAAGATTGAGTGCTCTTGTAGAGAGAAGTGTGGTTTATGAGAGATTGAGAGAGCTTGTAAGCTTATAGGGTCTTATAATGCATATTCTCTTCCAGATTAATGAAATTGTTTCTATGGCTACATGGTTTTTCCCTGGTTTGGGGTTTTTCATGTAAATCTTATGTCTTGTGGTGTTTTTGTTGTGTTTTATTTTTATTTCATGATTATTATTATTACATCCTAGATCCTTCAATAAAAGGGTTATGATCCTAAGAACTAGTATCAGAGCTTTATTCGTGTAGGAGCAATGATATTGAAGGAAGAAACCACAAAGTCTGTGGTTGAAAAATTCAATGGTTTTCATTCTAGAAAATATAGATAGAGGATTACCTCTATCAAAATAATCTCTATCAACCTCTTGGAAGAAAAACGAAGAAACCTGCGATGATATCAGATTCAAATTAGGAGGTGCTCGACATAAAACCCTAGGTATGATTTGTCTCTCCCTATCATTGGCAGTTGCTTTTAACATGTCCAAATAAAAAAGTACAGAAAATTTAATAACTGCCTTGTTGCTGAAAGTATGAGAAACCATTTGCTTCTAATAAGGTTTTTCTGAAGAAGAGACTGTTGCACATGAAGATGGTTGAGAGCGGGGTTATTGTTGAACATCTAAACGATATCAACACAATTATTATTTGGTTAACCTCAATAGGCATCAATTTTGATGATGAAGCTAGAGCCTTGTTAATATTGTCATCTTTACCAAAAAGCTGGGATAGTTTAGTTATGGCATTAAATAATTCCTTAGAGTCAGGCACACTGAAATTTAATGATGTTGTGAGTGTTATACTAAGTGAGGAAATCCACAAAAAATCCTCAGAAGAATTATCGGGTAGTGCACTGAATGTGAAAAATAAAAGAAGGGCAAGACGGTGGAAGATCCAAATCAAGGGGCAAGTCAAACTTAGTAAAATCAAGGATTGATTGCTAAAATTGTGGCAAGAAAGGACATATAAAGAAGGATTGTTGGGCACAAAAAAAAAGAAGCATGGACACAACAACAACAAAGAAAATGATGCTGCTGTAAACATTGCAGGTGATGTTTCTAATGTGCTTTGATTCTTGCACTAGATTATAAAACCAAATCTTGGGTTAAAATTTTGGTACATCTTTTCATGCCACTGTAAATAAAGAATATCTTAGGAATTTTGTGTAAGATGATTTTGAAAAAGTCTATCTTGGAAATGAGAAGGCTTGTAACATAATTAGAAAGGGAGATGTTTAACTAAATTTGTCAAATTGAGGTAAACAAAAGTTAACTAATGTAAGACATGTTCCATGTTTGAAAAGAAATCTTATTTTTGTTGGCCAACTCGCAAGTTTGAGTTATACAATGAATTTCACGAGGGATTCGTGGAAGGTCGTCAACGGTGATATGGTGATTGCTCGCAGAACTAAGGAAGAAACATTATCTAACCAGGAAAAATAGTGACTCTATTGTAGTTACGAAAACAAGTGTTAATGCAAATATGTGACACTGTAGACTTGGACATATAAGTGAAAAGAGAATGAATGTTCTTCACGCTAAAGGCAATATTCTAAGTATCAAAGCTTTAGACTTTGAATTTTGTGAAAACTTTGTTTTAAAAAAATTTGAAAAAAGGCAGCTTCTCAAAAGTAGAGAGGTCACCAAGGTTTGAAAGGTTAGAACTAGTTCTTACTGATGTTTGGGGGCTAGGTTAGGTACATTCTCTTAGTGGATCATTTTACTTTGTTACTTTTATTGATGATGCGACTTGGAAACTACGGGTTTGTTTTCTAAACAAATCTAATGTATTTCACATTTCTAAGAATTGGAGAGCCTTAGTTGAAAATTAAACAGGTTTAAGGCTTAAATGACTAAGGTCCAATAATGGAGGTGAGTATTACAACAAAGAATTTGAAAGGTACTGCACAACAAATGGGATGAGAAGAGAGAAGACAATTTTTAATACATCACAACAAAATGGTGTGGTAGAGCACATGAATTGAACGATTGCACATCATGTTAGAAGCAAAAGTTGTAAGCCCACTACACCGTAAAAGGAGCAAGTCATTATTTTTTACCTATGAAACTTCTTTTTTTCTTTCTTTCACTTTTTTGTTGTTTTTTTTCTTTTTCTATATGGGTAAGCTATATCCTTTGCAGTCATCATAATGCCTATTCGATAAGATAATATATATAGCTTACCCATTTCACCTAAGAATTGAGCATATGCTATGACATCTATAACACCAAATTTCATTATTTTTTATGAAACGCTGAAACTCAACGTGTATCAAATTACTCAACCTTTAGAGGGTTGGTTTATTATTTTATGTGGGGGAAAATCACTCCAAATCTCTTAAAAGAGACTTGTTAATTACTATCATTAATGGCAAACCTCTGATTTCCTAATTGGTACATGACTTGTAAAACAAGAATGCATAAAATATAACATGAAGCTTTATTAAAAATATAATATAAGTATACAAGAATATATTTGTTCTTATCTTCTCCTCTTCTCTTTACAATTCTCTCAATCTTACCTAGCCTGGCATTGGCTTCGAATCTGTGAGCTTATGTCTTCTTCATAGAGATTTGTAGAGCTGTAATAGACATGCTTGAGCTTGAGGAAGATTGACATGAACTTGAAGAGGTAGCCTTATGAGGAAGATGATGAAATCGTATGAGAGTTGAGAGAGGGAGAGAGAGAACTTCAACTGCTTGAGTAGGCAAAACTATGAAGAGATTTTGAAATTAGGTATGCTTCTATGTGATTCTTTGATCATGTGAAAAATGGGGTTTATATAGAAATTGTTGTTGGTTTTCTTCTAGGACTTTGTTTATGCTTAGTGCCTTGTTTGTAGAATGCACTTCATGTCTGTGTAGGAGACTTAATGATGTGACAATGCATAATTAGTTGTCAAAGAGTTTTGGATGCTCATAGAACTCTTTGGCTGTGAAGAATCCAACTTCATCTCCACCTGATCCCTTTATATGTGGGATTTTTTAGATATGATAGAGTTGTAGTTTAAGTAGGTTTCCTCTTTAGAATATATTTGCACATTTTTTTAGATTTCTACGAATAGAGAGACCTTGTGCGAGTGGGACCCTTTCCATTAGCTTTCTGGGTATTTTTAGAGTGTCAAATCACTACCTTCATGATTCCTTAGGATTTTTGTCATTTAGAATTACAATTTTGTGATTCTAGAATTGTTCATCGTAATGCACTTATCTTCGTAAAGCACTATTCATCTATCACGAAGAGATTCTTCGTGATGATATCATTTTATGTGAAGCTTGTTGATACTCCTTTATGAAGTATATGTCATTTGTGAAACCATGATGTTTTACATGGCCTTATCCATTTATTGTGGAACACGTGTCCTTCGCGATCTATGTATCCTTCGCGAGTTACATGCCATCACGATGGCCTTTTATGCTTTGTTTCACGAAACATTGTTCACCTTCGCAATAGGGATAAATTTATAATTATGCAAATTTTCACATACCAACAGTTACCCTTGAAAATTGTGCCATATAATCATAGATGTAATGACATGATTTTTGAAACCATCTTGATGAAGTTCATTTATGATCCCAATCCTCTGGCCACTGTGTTGTACAACAAAAGCAATTTTGTATTTGCAAGAAACTTGCAGCTTTTAGCTTTCTTGTTATTTTTACGTTCTTGTTGATCCTTAGATTGAATTCCTTGATGTCTTTCTTGAAGTTTTTAAAAAAATTAATGGACTTTCTTCCTTGTTGAAAGAGAGGAGACTATTGGATGCTTAAAGAAGATGAAGAAAATTAATGATGCTTCAGCTTGAGAGAGTGTTTGTAAGCCACAAACTTATGAACTTTGAGGATATATCCAAGAATACAAAAAGTGCCAAACTCATGCTCCTTGCTAGTTTATATTAATGTGCAGATAAGTGGAATTAGAATCCATGTCAAAAATAAAACCTTGTTGCATTGTTACATGAAGAGTTCTCTTTGGTGTGGGAATGTATTATCCCACAAACCTATACATATTGGAGCCTCTTTCATACAAGTTTATGCTTCTTTGGGAATGAATGTCAACTTGTACTTCTCGAAAACTTGGGGTTTTCTATAAGGTATGGGCTCAAGGAGCATGCATTTGAAGTACTCCCATCATTCAAGGAACTTGCTTAAGGTTTTCTTATAAGGCATATAAGTCTTTTAGGACTTTGAATTTAATTTGATGATGGGGTGCATCCAAAGTTTTTATGTTTGGATTACCTTTATGTCTATCAGAATACAACCAAACTTAGGGATTTATTTGAAGAGGCTGTATAAGTTCTTGATGTGGTTTGAAGAGACTATGATGGGAATGAAATATGTCTACTAGGATAAGTGTCAAAGCTAAATAACCAATATATGGAGAATGTGGCTATGAAATTCAATGTTAAGGTTAGGGGATAGATCATGATATTGAGTGATGTTGTCCAAAGAAAGGACAATTCAGTCAATCCTTGCTTAAGTGAAGGGTAGTTTAGTCAAGCCTTGCTTAAGTGAAATGGATGTCATTCGAAATGTGTCATGATAATTGAAGTAATAGAATTGACTTAATAAGAGTCATGGATATGTGATTGACATTCTGAAAGTTGAATAGGAGCAACATTATGAGAACCAAATGGGGTTGACATTATGAGAGTCAAATGGGGTTGACATTATAAGTGTCAAATGGGGTTGACATTATGAGAGTCAAATATGGCTGACATTATAAGATTTTAGTATGACTGACGTTATAAGAGTCAAATGTATGCAAGGTAGGATATAGAATTAGGATCTATGATGTTTATATTCGTACCCCCCCAAGAACTGCATCATGTAGTTATATGGCGTAATGATATGGTTCTCGAGAAGATACTAGTACATGTGACCTAGGTTTAATCCAAAGCAAGTAGACATGTGAGAAATGTAGGAATGTGAGGAATGAGTATAAACAATGTAAAACATGTATTTAGCATAATTCAAGATATGTACATGTAGAGATTAAACAGTCCCTAATAGAATCACCACTCTGCGGATGTCGGGGTCGTAACCCCACCACCCGTGGTTTCTGAGTCCATTCTTCGGTGCGCAATGCCAGTGCGTGGAGGTAGCTAACTCCTCGGGTATCAGGGTTAGGCTTTCCTAGGAGTCGCCACCAACTTGGGGTTTTAACTGGCGGACTTGGACGTTGGTCCTCCTCTTCGAGGGAATAGGAGGGTCTAGAGTCATAGGTCTAGGGGTTTAACGCCTAAAACTAATTTAGGTCCTTGAGATAGAGGGTAAGTTATTTGGCTGCATTTGGGGAAGGTGTTAGGCACCCCAAATACTCGCCTTTTTAGAGCGGCTTCTCTCATTCATACATGTCTTAAAGTGTACTAAAGTTTATGCTTATGATTTCTTGGGTTTATTGTTTCTTGGATTTTTCTCAAGCTTAACACCCGAATTTAATTTAGGAAAAATTCAAGCGTTGGTTTCTGAAAAGTCCAGAAACTATCTTTTAAATTAACTTGTTTTAATTACAGGAGAGCCCCTCATGGTTGTGACTTTTAGAGGGATTGTGTATCCCTCCAAAGAGTTCATTGACTGACCTTTAAAGGCTGGATTTAACCCTGACACAAAAGGGGAGAAAGGGAAAATGTTGTATTTTTCTGTGTTTCAAGATTAATGCCTGAATTTTAACTCAACGCTTGCTTATTCAACACCTGAATTTAATTCAGGGTGAAATTCAAGCATTCAAAGCTAATCAAATTAGCATTTTAATGTGGTCTTTTAAGGTGGTTTGGTGGGTCCTAGTGTTGTGGGACCCTTGGGTTAAGTCAGAGGGTGTTTCCTAGAGTCACATTGTGTAATCCTAGGAGTCATGACCTTTATTGTGTGGAGATATGCTCTCCTAAAGAGGGTCACTTGGTCATTTGACATAGGCCTAACGCTTATTTTTTAAAGCAACGCCTGAATTTTCAAGCATTGGAAGCTGACTAGGTCACCCATTTGAGTTGGCTATTTTTAACACGTGTGTGGATCCTAGGGGAATGGGACCCTATCAGAAGGGAAGAAGGGTAATTCTTGAAGTGGGGAAAGCTAAACCCTAAAGGTAGGGCCCCCATGAGGGTAGACATATGTCCTCCTAAAGAGGGCAAAGCAATCATCCTATGCAGGCTTAACGCCTGAATTTAATTCATGGTAAATTCAGGTGGTAAATGCTGGGGTTAGCAACCAGCCTTGGTTTTTAGGTTACATAAGTGCAGCCTAGAGGGGTGGGATTCTCCTAAGTCTCTAGACTAGACCCAAGTCATGTACACACAACTAATTTTGAAAAATCTAATTTTTAACATAGGTCTAATGCCTGAAATCCACTCTAATGCCTGAATTTCTTTCTCAGTGCCTGAAATTAAATTCATGCGTTAGGAGAGAAATAAGGGCCCACAGCAATGCTTACGCATGGGATTGGACTTCAGAGAGTTGTAGTAGCCTAGGGACAGGTTTAGGGAAAATCAAGGCTCCCTGGGGAGGGTCCCAAATCTCAACGTCTGATTGTTTTGGGCCTGAATTTCATTAGTTACTAGGAGCAAATCCAGCAGTTGAATTTCCCAAATTTGGACTCCTTAGGGTTTTGAGAAATTTTCAAAGTTAAGCATGCTAGTATAAAGTTAACAAGGGAATAACATATCCAAAATTTAGCTCAAGATCATGCATAAAAAAATCATACAAAAATAAACTAAACTAGGTAACACAAGACCTAGATTTTGAGGTATGTTTAGGGGGGCATCTTGAGGCCATCCACAACTCAAAAAATCATGAAATTAAATATGAAACTAGGCATATATATTGAGAATAACATACAAAATTTGAGCCTTAATGGATTAATATAAAAATCACAATAAATTCTACACTAAGCATGGTTTAAAAACTAAAGCAAGTAGAGGTTGTTGAGCCTCTACTATGTAACCTGAATTGAAGCAACTTAACAACATATTTTGAATAGTTAATAGCATGAAGGGAGAGCATGTGGATGCAAATGAACTAATTCTAACAAGGTTTAGGCTTTCCTTGAGCCAACAAGGGCTTAGGGTTTGAAAGCTTCAACTTTTTCTTCCTTTTTCTTCTTCTTTTTTTTTCTTAAGGTTTTTTTGTTGCCAACCTATGTGTGCACGAAATTGGAGCTATTTATAGCCCCAATTTTGGTGTGGTGGAGGATGGGATTAAATCTAGTAATATCTAGATGGAGGGTGAGGATTAGGTTAGCTAAATGGATGTGCAGAGCTAGAATTAGTTTCGGATGGGAAGTTAGGATTAGGGGGATTTATATTAGGTGACATGGACAAGGGAGGGGCTGAAATGAGTTCAGATTTTTTGGATAGAGGGTGAGGATGAGGGTGTGCTACTCGCCATGGATTGGTGAGGTGGACAAAGGGGTGGATTTGGATGCCCTTTGTTACCTTATGGTTGGTTGCAAGCATCAAGGGAGGGAATCAAGATACCTTTTGGGGGGAGAAGGAGGGCTCACTAGGGATTTGAAATTCAAGGATTTAATCTAAAGGTGAGGGGGGGAGGGTGCACTTAGAATGATTATAATCTAAGGGTTAGCAATTTTAGTCCTAAGGTGTGAATGCATTAAATGCCATTAATGAGATAAAGTTTGAAAAGTCTTAGCTCATTAATGTGCATTAAATGCTTCTGACATTTTTGAACCCTTACTGTGCCATCCACTTTTATGAGCTCCTAAGCTCGGAACATGATAAACTCAGTGTCTGTTTTTAGAGTCGCAGATATTCTGATCGTAATGGACTGGTTAGAACCAAATTACAATAAGGGCAAGGGGGTGAAATCAAGGTTTTCTGACCCGAAAAGCTCTCAAGTGCATTTTGGAAGGGCAAGATAATAAAATTGATCCTAAAAATTGTCAGGTGAAAGGTGGACCCTGGTCTAGGTAAGCCATAGCCTTTGACTATGCTGAATTATGGTACTTGAGCAAAAAATTGGGTTAAAAACCCTTTTCCAAGCAGTCAAAAAAGTTTTGACTATAAATGTTGATGTATTCTCTGTAGATCTCTACTATAGGCCTTGTTTGGGGGGATTTAAAGCTTGAGAAGTCTCAGAACTACAAGAACTGACAAACTGACCACTGGATTCTTGGGTAGTTATCGAGGGATTTTTGAAGCAGGGTCACTCAGAGATATAGGGTTTATGTAGTTGCCTGAAGGTTGGTGGGATTGAGCTACCGAACATTCTTTGATGCTTAAGTTTGTGAAATGATCTTTAGAAGGCAAGGGTGAAATTGAGAAAATGTGTCTGACCTTACTGCATTCCAATTTGGGAGAATTTCTAAGGGCATTCTATGTGTCAAATACAGACAAAAAGTGTTTTTCCTTGGCTTTAGCAGAAATGATGGTTAGGAATACAAGATTTCTATAATCTAATGAAACTTTGATACTCTGGAGGTCTTGGAATTACTATGGGATAACCACTGACAGACTAAATTTCTGAGTTTGGGTAAACTCCCGAGAGTCAATTGAGCACCTGGTTTTTTGTCCTAATTTGTTACTCCTTTTAGAGTTATCAAGCGAATCTGAATAGATAAGTCCTATGAAAACTTGCATTCCTTAAACAGTTTTTTTAAGGTCTCATGATTTCAAAGAGATGGACACTGACTGATCCTGATTTGGACCTCCAGGGAACATGTTAGTTCCATATGAGTGAAATGCAGCTAAACAGCTTTTTGACCCCTCAAGGAAGATTTGAGATTTCATAGGGATTTAAGATTTTGAAGTTATTTTCTCAGATCTAGAGATTTGAAGCTAAGGCCGGGACCGAGATACAGTGATCAACCTTTTTGGATTCGGAGGTCAAGTGAATCTTTGAAAACTATTTCAAGAGTCATTTCTTGGTCAGGGTCATCATAAGTTAAGAAATTAGTTATTGTCAGTCTCGAACAATATCTATTTTGTGATGAATTTCTCAAAATTGGGAGAAGCAGGGATGTATAGGATCTAAAATTACACCATTCAGGTGGTCGGAGAAGCTTTGGGGATCCTTTAAGAGTCCAGGGGTAAATTCTTTGAAGTGAAAAAGGTAAAATGGTAATTTTTCACCCATGGGTCAAAAAATGTGAAAATGAGAATTATTTGCCTCTGATGCTTCATGACAAGGATTATATAGGCGAGAGAAATTTAGTGATCTGAGTGGTAAATAATGAGTTCTAGGCTTTTAAAGGTAAAAGGGCAAAATGGTGATTTTCCCACTTGTGATGCTTTGTAGAGGGAAGACTTATGGAGACTGGAAAAATTATAGATAACATGGTTAGAGCTTTTAAATGTGGACCCTCAAAGTCCTATTGATGCTTTTGTGAAGGATTAGGGTTTGACCTAAAATGGTGCATTTGGACTGTGATGAGGTGCTTTGACTGATTCATTTATGACAAAAATATCTAGAAAGACTTCTTAGGGAATGCTTAACCTCCTAGAATCTAGGTTTGCTCTTTATAAACCAAGGGTGCTTAGAGTCTTGATGCCTAAATGTTGTCATGTTGTCCTTATTCTAGCAACTAACTCGAGTCAAAATTTGGGTGCTGACAGCAAACATATTAAACAAAGGGATCTTATACCTGGGAGGGAAAGGCTCTATATAAACTTCAATAAGATAAGAGAAGGCCCTTTCACGAAACCTGGTCAGCACTATCTCAAAGTATCTATGCTTTCATGGTGTCATAGGGAGGCGTGTCAATCTAGATGGTTGAAAGGGTGAATCATATATAGATCCCTATAACCTGATAGATACAATCATCATCATGACCCACCTTTGTGATCTTTGTAATCCTTTTCTTAGAAGGATCACGATATGTAAAAGTATGAATGGACAGATTAACGGTTATCCAAGAAATTTGAGGTGTTACTAAGGGACGTGTGTCCTGCTATTGCTGCAAGGTTCCCCTGTGCAGAATAGAAGTCATGTTGCAGGTGATGACTGGATAAGTCATGAAATCCTCTAGCATATACTCCTCTAATGCTATAGGGAAACGTAATGGTTGTTCCAGTGAATCAACGGACTGTAGCAGTGGCTTATATTCTTTCACCTTGGATTTCTTTCCCTTTTTGTTGGTGAACCCTTTCAATCGTAATGGTCGTCTATTGAGACGTTTAATCACATTACACTTAACAGGGTTTAAAGCTATCTTTGCAAACTAACATCTCTTTTTGCGAGGGACTTTGTTCTCGAAGATGGTCCACTCATCTTCGTCATTGGAGCTAGACTGACGAATTACCCGATCCTAATCCACATGATCCTCTTTAATGATGATGGAGTTTTTTGATGTAGGCTTTATGTCTACATTAAGTTCTATTATCCCTTCATCAAGTAAATCTTAAAGCTTGTCCTTGAACATGAAGCATTCGTGAATGGTGTGCCCTAATAGGCAGTGATACCAGTAGTACTTAGGATCACTGGTCTTATCAACGTCCATTGGCCTTTTAGGTTCAAGGAGCAGTATGTCTCTTGAGTTTATGGTCTGCTTAAAAATACTTTCAAGATCATTTGGATGGAATGTGTATGTGCGTTCTTGCCTCTCTTTCATAGGTGGTCTTTTGGCGGATGCACCCTGTCCTGAAGGAGGTGTCGGGGTTGCTTCTACGGGCGGTTTGACAATGAGTTTGGTAGGTGGATTCTTAGTTTCTACCATAACAGATTTCATCTTATTAACAACTGTCTTGCCTCTCATTTCCCTCTTATGCTCTAGCAATCTTTTCTCCAAGTCATAAGCTTTGGAGATTAAATCATCAAACCTTGAGAAGGTTTACAGAGTAAGATGAAGGGAGAAATCTTAAGATATGTTCGATAAGCATATTTCAATGAGTTCCTTGAGGGAAAGACATGCTTGTAGGAATATGTGAGGTTCTTCCACCTATTAATTAAATCGACTATGAACTCACTGTCATGTTGTTTCTAATTGACTAACTCATGTACTTTGACCGGCCTATGTGCACTCCAAAATTATTGAATAAAAACTCGCTTGATAGATTCCCAATCTAGAATTAAGTAAGTCTTAAGATTCAATTATGAGGTGAAAGAGGCTCCATCCAGGGATTGAATGAATAGCTTTAATAGTAGTTTTTCATGTTATGTGATAGAACCACGCCTAGATTTAAATTGAGCAATATGGTGTCGAGGGTATGATGACCCATTAAGCATAGTAAAGTGGGGTTGCACAAATTTTGGCGGGAAAATCACCAAATCCACATACGACGGGTAAGGTTTTTTAGTTGAATAACCTTTTATGGATTCTTGTTCCTTATATTCCTTAAGCAAGTCATCCATCATATAACGCATGGTGCCATAGTCCATGAAAAGCACAACAGGTTGCATGTATGGCCTTGTAGAGGTATAAAAGAATTGTGGGTGTAACTGCCTTGGCCGTATGTCTATTGTGGAAAAAGTATTTGCAAGGGAGGTTCTTGTGAATAGTATCCCTGTTGAGAAGGTCCCTATGGAAATGAACCTTGTTGTGGATTTAGCGGCAGAGGCCCCTGTGGGATACAAGTGCTTGGAATAATGACAAAATATGGGGCCACCCCAACATTGATGATGGAACATATTTAGGAGTGTATTAAGGATATACCCCAAATCCTGCACTTTGGATAGTTGGCCATGAAGACTCTACTACTGTGTGAGTTGGATTAGGAGGACCTACCCCCTGCCCTACCACTATACGTTGACCAAGCAAGACTTCCACATTGGCTCTTAATTCAGCTATGGCAATCTCTTGTGTTGCTATGACTTTATCTCACTCCTTCAGTTGGGCTTTTAGATCAGCTGCACTTGGTTCATTAACAAAGTCGGTCGGTGGTATAATCTCTAACCTTGATGTCCACCCACTAGTCGATGAGAGGTGGGGTTTGATTGTTCCCTTGACTGGTGCCTACTACTTCTAGTGACTGGGATGCAGAGGCAGCATTAACTGCGGCTATCAATCCGGTTATTGCGCGAGCATTGGTTTTAGCCTGAGACCTCATAGGAGAGTATTATGACAAGCTTCCAAAAATATGCAATTCCCTATAGGGATGCCGAGGTATCCTAAAGTTAGCTACCAATTGGCTTCTGGTCATCATGCCGGTGGAATTGATAACGTGAGGGTGCAATCTAGAAGAGCTTGGGGTGTCAGCAAAAACTTCTTTCTATGTCCCAAAGGTCGTAACCAATGCTCGGGATTACTTCTGGTTCTAAATATTTTCCTCTTTCCAACATAGGGTGTATACCTTATGTTTCCTTCAATATATGAAGGTAAGTATGGGTCAAACCTCTACAGGCGTACCCAAGGTGGAAATGCATCAATGGGAATCCCTCCTGTCTCTTGTGATGTGAGAACGGCCTTGCAAATCTTGGCTCTCCTTCTTTGTGCCAGATTTTTTTTCATCTTTGTTTAGGAGAAAGAATCCTTCTTTCCAGGGATATTTCATGATCCATAAATTTCCTCAAAGGTATGAACCTTGTGAGGAGCATTGAGTTTCGAAACTCTATGTTGGCCCGAGTCTACCGTTGTGTATGCAATGTAGTGAACATGTCATTCTCTTGTTCTTGGTGGAATTTTCTTTCAGCCATGGTCATGGTTGCCTTTTTATTAGGTTCATTTTTATTATTACTACGGTTTTCCTTTTCTTTTTATTAAGAAATGAATTGTCCATGTCTTTGTTCAGGTCACTGGCATTATGTGCAACCTCATGATGTTCTATAGGTCATTCCAGGCATTCTCACTCAAGAAGGAACATGTCCTCGTGAAGGGCCTCTAGCTCGCAGTAGCGCATTAGCTCATGGTACAACAATATCTCTCGATGCAACCTTGCCTCGCAATGGAGCATTTACTCACGAAGGGATATGGCCTTACAAAGGAGCTTTGTCTCTCAAAGGAGTATGGCCTTACGAAGGAGCATTGGCTCACGGAGGAATTCTGGGTCATGAAGGAGTATTAGCTCGTGAAGGAGCTCTTCCACACAATGCAACAGCAATAGTTTGTCTTTTTCGAGTATGAGATTGTAAAGGATGGGAATTTTGTGATGGAAATATGGCTCGCGAAGGGGTACCACTTCGCGATGGAACATTGTTTTGCGATAGAGGTCTCTTTGTGATGGCCTTAGGATCCGTGCTTTTTTTTAGAGTCTAAGTTCTATGTAGGAGAAATTGAAGCAGGCTTTATTACCTAATTTTGGTGTAGTTCACCAAACTTATTACTCTGTCTTTTCTAAGAAATTTGGGCAGAGTTTTCCCTTAATTTGGAAGAAACCACAAGGGAGGAAATGATCTCAACGTTGTTAGTAACGCAAGTATCATTTCCAACAACTGCATTGGCCTCCACGAGTGTGGGCAAATCCATTTTCAAAGCTTGGGATTGCGAGGCAGTTCCTTCTCTAGGAAGGGTGATCATAACCCTAGCTATAACAGATTTTAGTGGTGTGGCCACATTTTCTCTAAGGAGAGGTGTGTTGGAGAAACCATAGTAGTGATTGGACTTTGTGGTGTAGAAACCACTTCAGCCAATGTCTTTAGTCCCATGGTGTCTCATAGGACTACAACAAAGGATCCTGTGGGTACAAACTTGCCAAGGTTCTTGAAAATACATCAGAAAACTTGTTAATACAATGAAACAAAAAGGAAGATGAGAGGAAGGAAGTCCCACCAGGTATACCAAAAATTTGTAACACCAAAGTTTATTATTATCTATAGAACATTAAAACTAAAAGTGTTCAAATTACCCAATCTTTAGAGGGTTGGTTTGTTATTTTATGTGGGGGACAATCACTCTGAATCTCTTAAAAGAGACTTGTTAATTGCAACCGTTAATGGCAAACCTCTAATTTCCTAATTGTTACATGACTCATAAACCTAGAATGCATAAAATATAACATGAAGCTTTGTTGAAAATATAATATGAGCATACAAGAACACGTGTTCTTCTCTTCTCTTCACAATTCTCTCAATCTTACCTAGCCTTGGCATTGGCTTCGAATCCATGAGCATGTGTCTTCTCCATAAAGCTCTGCAGAGGTGTAATGGACACACTTGAGCTTAATTAAGATTGGCACGAACTTGAAGTGGTAGCCTTGTGAAAAAACTTATGAAATCGTATGACAGTTGAGAGAGACAGAGAGAAAGAACTTCAATTGCTTGACTATGCCGAACCATGAAGAACGTTTAAAAATAGGTATTCTTCTATGTGCTTCTTCAATCATGTGAAAAAAAATGTTATATAGAAATTGTTGTTGGTTCCTTCTAGAACCTTACCACATGCTTAGCACCTTGTTTGTATCTTTCACTTTATGTTTGTGTAGGAGACTCGATGATGTGGCAATGTTTGATTGGTTGTTGAAGAATTTTGGATGCTCATGGAACTCCTTGGCTGTAAAAAATCCAAATTCATCTCCACTTGATTCCTTGATATATAGGATTTTATAGATATGATAGAGTTGTATTAGAAGTAGGTTTCCTCTTTAGTATATATTTGCACATTTTTCAAGATCTATACAAATAGAGAGGTCCTCTGTAAGTGGGACCCTTTTCATTAGCTTTTTGGGTATTTTTGGCATGCTAAATCACTACCTCTGTGATTCCTCGAGATTTATACCACTTAGAATAATGATTTTATGATTGTAGAATTGTTCATCATGATGCACC
>JAOXJP010025235.1:0-31389 GCA_025762735.1 Platanus orientalis
TCAGAAGTACTTGACTATCGAGATTGGCACACACAACAAACCCCTAGAACTACATATAGTTTGATCCCGACAAAACCCTAGAAGTACATGAACTACAAGATCGGGTATGTAGGGAGATCGAGACTATATCTCAGGTCCAACTGTAATGATCACACCACAGGGGTGGTCCAAGGCCCATAATTATACATTTAACAAGTATGGACTTTAGCATAATTCAAAACATGTATAATGAGAGAAGCTGCCCTAAAAAGGTGGGTATTTGGAGTGCCTAACACCTTTCCCAAATGCAACTAAACAACTTACCATTTATCCCAGGAATGTAGACCAGTATTAGGAGTTAAACCCCTAAACCTTCGGATCTAGACTTCTCCTCTCCACCCAGAAAGGAGAACCGATGTCCAACTCTGTCGGTTAACCCCGAGTTAGTGGCGACTTCAAGTAAAGCCTAACCCTCCTGTAAAATGGTTAGTGACCTTTCACGCATCAGCATCACACGCCGAAGAGTGGGCCCGAAAACCACGGGTGGGCGGGGGACTCCGAACCCCTCCCGAACATCGATGTCCACTATTGTAAACTCTATAAGCATAACTCCTAGAAGAATATCCATAAAAAATAGCTTCATCACTCTTTGGATCAAATTTTCCAAGATTTTCTCTATCTTTTAAGACATAACACGAGCTTCCAAATACTTTAAAATATTTAATGTTTGGCTTCTTACCATTCCAGATCTCATAAGGTGTATGGGCAGTCCCCAGTCTTAGATACACCCGGTTTATGATTTAGCATGTCGTGCTGATTGCTTCAGCCCAAAACCTTTTGGCTAAACTCATGCTTGTAAGCATGACACTGACCATGTCCTGTAAGGTTCTATTCTTTCTCTTAGCTACCTCATTCTATTGGAGGGTCTTGGGAGCAGAGAATTCATTCATGATTCCCATTTCATTGGACCAATTGGAAAATTTGTGATTTTCAAATTCCACTCCATGATCACTCCTTATCCTTTTTATGATGAATTCTTTTTCTGTTTGCATTCTCTTGGACCAAATCATAAACTCGTCAAAAGCCTCTGATTTCTCTCTCAAGAAGACAACCTATGTGTACTTTAAGAAGTCATCTACAACTACCAAAAAATGTTTTGTACCGCATTGTTGATGTATGTCAATCCCATGGGTATTTGGGTAATGCTAGGAGTCTTGTAAGTATCTTATGATCTCACAAGTTCAACACATGAAACCAAGAAGGACCAAAGACCTAAGGAAGAGAACAGGAAAGTAGCACACCATGGAAGGTATATCATATGTATGCATATCATATTGAGTGCCTTAAAATTAACCTAGACATAGTTTAGATCCCTCATGAATACCCAAATGAAGACACCCAAGGACAGCCCCAATTTTTGTACCCAAAACTAAGTTGCAAAAATTGGGAGTCGAAACCAATTGCAGAACCCACAATCGATTTTGGCGAAATCGATTGCGGTTCCTACAATCAGTTTCGCGTCTGAGTTTTACCTCAAACTGTAGTTCCTGAGCTCAAAACCAATAGCCCCAAATCAATTGTGACATGAATTTTGAAAAAAAAATATATAAAAACCCAAATCGGTTATAAAACCCTAAATCAATTTGGAGTATGCTACACAATCGGAATCGATTGGGTATTCCAAAATTGGTTTGGAACCCAAATCGGTTTCAAAACCCCTAATCGGTTTGGAGGAAAATTTTGGAAAATAATTTTAACTCGAAATCCAAGGAGAGGCTTTCAAAATTTGAACTCAGATTTTCATATCTAAATGTCCAAAATGCTCTCCCTTATAAAATATGCATATCCTAAGGCCATGGGCACTCCTCTCTACTATAAAAGGCATCTTTTCCCATTAGGGTAAGGTATCTCCAACACTCCAAGTTTTCTTTGAGAGAGCTAAAAGGCATAATATTTTGAGAGCCTTCTCCATTGTGCAAACCTCCATTTCCTATAGATTTTGAGCTTGAGTAGCTAGCATACTACACTATATTCTCTCATTTTTTCTCTCCTATTGAGCACTACTACTACTATTGAAGAGAGTTTATTGTGAGCACTTTCCTAAGAGGTAACTCATGTTTGGTTGAGCTTAAGAAGTACTAGAGTCAAGTAATTAGAGCTTATGAGTAGCTAAGGCAAACTAACTCAACAAGGAGTACCCCACTATTGAGCAACTAGCAACATTAACCATATTGTGGTAATATTTTATTGTCTTTGCATTCATTTGCATTCATATTTATTATTGTTATTGTTTTGCTTCCGCCAGAGACACCGGAAGCTTGACTACCTCTGTCGGAGACACTGAAAGTAGTACTCACTTGCTGGAGACACCGAGTGTTGTTGTTTAGCTTACTTTTAAGCAAGTAGTTAGGTTTGTATATTGACCTAGGTTGTAATAATACCTACATGAAATATACCAAAGCTCGGTAGTGAGCTTTAGAAGAATGGACGTAGACCCGAGTGTCGAACCACTATAAATCTTGTGTTATAGTTGTGTTGTGTGATTGTTTGTCTCTTCACCTTTATGCTCTCTACTACTCTTGTTTTTCACATATTTGATATTATACTTGAGTAGCCACATTGAAGCACACACACACATATTTAAGCAAATTTAAAAAGGGATTAAAAATAACCATAAGATAAATTTAAAATGAGTAAATTATTTGAGAAATCCTATTCATCCTCCCTCTAGGATTACTTTAGAATTATTTCACACCTAAACTTTCAGTTCTAGTGGGACCAACTAAATCCATGTGAAGGAGATCTAATGGTCTACTTGTTCCAATTTGGTCAACTTTTTAATGTCCAACCCTTGTTTGTTTTCCTAGTTGACATTCACCATAGATTGGATTTTCTACCTTGTTTAGACTAGGCAACCCTTTAATGATCTCTTTTGTACTTTGTCTCACAAGATCTCTAAATTTGATGTGACCTAACCTTTGGTGCCACGGGTTAGTTTCATTAATTTGTGAGAAAAGACAAGTGTTGAAAAAGGTGTTATTTGAATCTATGACATAACTGTTGTTATTTGTCCTTAATCCTCTGACAATGGTTCTTTCACCATTTTTGTCCTTTGTATCACAAAAGCCTTTAGAGAAATGGACTGAATATCCTTTGTCACAAATTTTACTGATACTTAGTAGGTTGTGTTTAAGCCCTTACACATAGAAAACATTTGAATGTTAAGGTAGTCGGGGTGCCTCAATAGTTCATATGCCAATTATTCTAGCAGCATTCCCATCACTAAAGGTGACACTACCATCCACTTTTTCTTCATATTGAATGGAGAGAGATCTATCTTCAGTTATATATCTTGAACATCCACTATCTAAACACCATTTGGAGGTGCTTCCAGCTCTGAGAATAGTGTGGATGACAAGGCACTTGAGATTCTCTTTGTGAACCCAAGTTTTCTTAACCCAAATTTGTTTTACCTTTGGTCTTTTTAGTTTATCCATTTTTTTCTTATGTTCTAGATTTTTATTTTCAACTATTTGAAAATAATTTCTTTTTCTAGCTCTTTTATCATTTTTTTTATAGGTAAACATCAGAGGTTAATTTATTAGTAGGTGAAGATGGGTTTTGAACCCAGGTTTGTGGTACGACACCCACAGACTTCACCAACTTAGCAAGCTGGTATCTTCAAATTTCTAGCTCTTCAATCATTTTCTCTTATCTTCTTGAAATCTATAAATTTCAAGTCATTTGTCACCTTTCTACGCTCAAATTTCATGTGCCCTAGTAATCCACAATAGTAACATGAAATTTTAGGACTCTTTGAGGAATGGTCTATGGTTTGAGAGTTTTTAGTTATTCCTTTTCTACTTCATTGTGGGGTAAATGTCTTGCCTTTATAGGAGGGTTGACGCTTTAAGGTTGAGGCTTCTTGAACAGCCTTACCTTTTTCAGTATATGTGTGCTTTGTTCTAAGATGTGCTCTAGATGGAGTGGAGGTAGGTGTAGTTGAGTTTTCCTTTTCTTAGCCTTTCACAAAGGCATTTCTTGCACCCTTGTTGGAGACTTGGGAGTTTGACTTTGAATCTTCATATTCATATCCCAATCCTCTCCTATCACCACTCTCTCTACCCATGGTTAACATACGTTCAAAATTTTCATCTCCTGGGCAAGGAGCCTAATGGGTTTCCTTTTGTGTTCTTCAAGTAATCTAACCTCATCTAAAAGTTCTATGATTCTACCTGTGAGTTCCGTACACCTTAGTATCAACATTTCTTTCTCTTCTTTCTCATAGAACAAGACAATGCTTAACTCATTCAGTTTCATATCAAGGTAATTAACTACTTTTAGGTCCAACTCCTCATTTTTTTTCCTTAAGATTTGAGTCTTATAGGATATTGTCACTTGATAGCTTAAGGGAGGAATTTTGTTTTACTTAGAGAAGAGTCTTCTCTAAGGATGTTGACCTTTCAGTTAATTCACTTACTTCCTTCCTAAGCTCCTTGTTTGCCTTAATCAATTTTATACTTTCATTGCAAAGTTCTTGATAGGCATCATGAAGGTCTTCCTCACCTTCATCTTCCTCTTCCTCTTCTTCACTATTTTTTTGGGAAACTTCAGGTATTCTCTCAGTGAAAGCAATAAATGCTCTCACCTCATGTGAAGAGTCATCTTCACTATATTGGTATTCATCCTCAGACTCATTAAAGTCGTCATCCCAGGTAGCTGCCATGGATTTGTCCTTGGTCATCTTTTTTTTTTCTTATTTGCACACTTAAAAGCAAAGTGACATCATCCTTTGCATTCATAGCATAATGGTTCCCCTCTAGGAAATTTTCTCCTCGTAGGGTTTTGATTTTGTCTATTAAAGGGTGATTTCTTCCTAAAATTCCTTCCATTGAATTCCATCATTTTCTTGAATCTTTGTACAAACAAATCCATTTCTTCATCCAAATCTTCATCCAGACTTAGTGTTTTCTTTCACTTTCAAGGCAACCCCCTTCTTCTTGTTAGAAGATCTAAACTTGAGCTCAAAGGTTTGTATGGATCCTATCAATTCTTCTAGTTTGAGTTTACCCAAATCGTGGCATTCTTCAATATACATGACCTTTGGATGAAATCTCTTAGTCAATGACTTAGGATTCTTCTAATTATTTTAGGATCTTTGATATCTTCTCCAAATCCTTTCGTTGAGTTGACGATGTCTTGGAGCCTCATGTGGAAGTCGATAAATTTCTCATCTGCCTTCAAATAGTTTGTCGTGTGTGCCTTTTATTCATTTACATCCCACTTAGCTATGGTTTTGCCCCTGGGTTTGTGTATCCTTTTACAACAAAGGACCAAACCCCAATCTCTACGGACCTAAGGTATATGATCATCCGAATCTTCCACTAAGTATAATTTGTCTCATCAAAATAGGGTAGACGGTTCAGAGCATAGCCTTCATCTTTGGAGGTCATATGTAACTAAGGATAAGTTATTGGATCTACTCAGGTTGTTAAGCCCACACAAGAGCAACCCACTTTGATACCAAGTCAAATTCTATGTCCCTAACTATCCTAGAGGGGGTGAATAGGATATCAATTAATTTTAATTTTCTTTTATCCTCTCTTAGTCTCTCCTTAATTTATTTTCTAAAATGATTGTACTTAAGTAGAAGTATGAAGAGCAACATAAATAAATCAAATAAACAATGATCATACGCCACACAAAGTACACAGAGATTTTTAAGTGGTTTAGCACTACTAGCCTACGTCCACTGTAGAAAGCTCCTCACTGAGTTGATTAATTTTACTAAGAATATTAATCAAATTATAGGATAAAATTAATCTACAAAAACCTTTCCACACCCTATGGTTTGGTGTCTCTGACAAACCTGGTGTTTACCCCCGGTGTCTCTAGCGTGGCCAAAAAGAAATAATTCTAATGTCTCTAGAGAAGGCTCAACAATCACAAGATGATATAGTCGAGAAATAAATTTTTCTGATCAATACATACCTCTGAATAGGCTAATATTACTATGTTAATCACTTAGTAAATGAAGAGAGAAATCTCTCCTTATTTTCATGCCTCTTTAAATAGGCAAATTTATGCCCGTTAAATCACAAAGATAATATATCCCTTAATAACATAAATCAATGTTCTAATTAGGAGTTTAAATCAACCATTTAAGATAGATAATATGCAAAATCACAAAGGATCAACCATTTTGAACAAACTAAAACTCCTAGGATTTATTACCTCTAAAACGGCTTGCTCTTGGAGCTTTGGTTGCAATTTCGTAGGCTTAATCCTATTAATCATGAACCTTCAAGGTTGGTAAATCTCTTTAATGCTCAAGAGATTCGTGATTCAAATCCCCTTTGGATGCAACAAGATTTTATGCAAGAAATGGCTCAAAAGCTACTTTGCTTCTTTTCAAAATGTAAGATTTTTTGCGTTCAACATTCATACTATTTTTTGACAAAGTTTTGGTATTTATAGGGTGTCAAAATCCCTAGAGAAACTTGCCAAACATGGTCGAAAAAAAAACTGCATATATTGGCGAAATTCGAGATAAAAAGATTCATTTTTCTTACAGAGGACCAGTCAAAGTTTAGGCATGACTTTTCATGGCAACCACCCTTCTGGGTGCCTTCTGCCAAACCGATCAGGCCTTTCCATGACCAGTCCCTCGTAGAAGCTATGGAAGTCATAGCTTCTATCATGAACAATCCCGTCTGGGACCATGATCAGTCCTAATACCCACCCAAAAGGGTGTTCTTTATCTGACCTATCTTGATGGACCCATGATCGGTCCTGAAGACCCAATCTTTTACTTGAACTCTTTTTCATCCTAGTTTTTTGTTGTATGATGCGGGGACTTGTTCTATGGCCTTAGGAGGTCTTTTAGCCAACTCAACCTAGGTTTTGGGTGTTCTTTATGAGTGTGCCCTTATTACCTTTTTGACAAACCTTTTTGATCTTTGGAAACAGTGTGACTTTGCTTTGCAAGCATAAAGCTTTGGCCATCTTTGGTTGCCTTCCCGTTCTAGTCAATGTCTCAAAGTGTGCTTCCTTGCATGATGTTGACATAACATACATATTCATATTTTGACATAGACTTGACAATACTTCAACAAATCTACCATGAGAACTTTACATGTTTTCTTTAAGTTATGAAATTGGATGGTGGATAAGTCATTTTAACTTAGAGTGAATGGAATTGTCACCAATTGGATGCAATTAAATGATGAAAAATGGGGCTGCATTTTGGAAATTCACGAATCAATTTGGCACCCAAAAGATGTGAAACATAGGAGGTTCGAGCATTTGGTTGGACTCCTAGGCCCGTTGTCAAGCACTGGTGGATTTTATTGCAGATCATCCACAAAAAGTATATGAGTTGGCTGCCAAAGAATATTTTGAAAATGTTGGTCCATATTGTAGATGAGTTACAGTTTCATGGATCAAATACTGAGCAATCTTCTGGTGTTGTCATTATAATAGTCTCTCTGTTAGGACAAAAGATGGAGTATGCCTTTCAGTTGGACTTTGATTGTACCAAAAATCAGGCAAAATATGAGGTACTAATAATTGGATTAGAAATCTTTCTCTATATGGGGGCTTAGACTGTAGAAATCATTGGGGATTCCTAGTTGGTTATCAGACAATTTACCGGAGAAAATAGATGGTGGATATGGGCATTGACTCATTATACTAGAGCCATCCAGTCGTTAGAATTATTTTAAGATGTAAACCTCAAATTTCTTCCAAATGAACATAACAAGATGGCCAATAAAATGGCTCAAATAGCCTCAAGATTAACAATTCCTAATGGAGTAAATCAAAGGATGGTGGAAGCGACCAAGAGATCTTTAGCATCTATGAAAAAAAGAGAAAATTAATTAAATATATTTTCCATCAAATACAAGCCAAATGACTAAAGCAATCCAATCATTAAATATTTTGCAGATCCAATTCAGAATGTAAGAAGAAAAACTAAAATGTTGCCTTTGAACTATGTTCTCCACTGAAAAACAATCTTGTAGATCTATAAATAGAAGGGTTTGGAGGACAATGAGGGGATCCCTCAATCAACTACTTAACAGAATTCAACATTCAATAGTTCAATAGATTTTCAGACAACAATTCTCATTGTTTACATTCGATTAAACCCTTTGTTTATTTACTGATTCCTTTTGTAAACCATTCTTCTCAGAAGAATGTTATATTAGTATCATTTGCTCTTTCAGCGACTAAGATGATCTTTGTTCAATTCAGATCCTTTGTCCTTTCAATGTTAAGTTTGGTATGCAAAATGAGTGTCATTTCCTTCTAAACATATTAGATTTAACAAAATTATTTAAATACTTTCATTTTAATTCCATTTGGGTAAAAAAAGTCATTGTTCTTACAAGGCAAAAAGAATCTACAAAGGGACAAACCCTACCCCTTGTAATCGCCTAATTTTATCTGGTGGCTCAACAAACTTTCTAAAGGAAATTCCTTCCGATTGCTTAGTTTGAATTAGCGCCTGGGTCACAGGAAAAAGACCGAATTTCATATTAACTCAACACTGGCATACCCGTAGACTAATTTTTTTGGTCAACAGGTTAATTAAAATCTGTTTTTAAAAAAAATGTTTATAGTCTTTTTGAAACGAATCAAATAATAACTAACATTAAGATGCTCCTTGATGAAATATCAATAAATAAATAAATTCTACTAGCACCAATTCAGTTCTATTGTCTAAAGTTTTGAGGCCACATTAGGAGCAGAATATTAGTATAGAAAGCGAATAGATCCCTCCCCCCTTCCCCCAAATGAGCCACTTAGAGTTGAAATCATCTTAACATGCAACCAAAGCTATTGTTCTAATCATAATATATAAAAAGGATGCATCTACTGCCATGTAACTCCTCCGAGATTTTGAATCATCTCTAATCTGAATGGACAAGTACCACTCTACTACCAATCAGAGCATGACATGTGGCCTAACAAAGAGTGTTTGAGTCAATATACATAAATCAAATGAGGGTACTATAATAAATTTACAATGGATTAGACCTGTGTATTTATTAATGCACCATTTGTCAAGCATTGTTATCACATTTGAGCAGAGACTAGAGTGTTACCTGTCCATTCAGACTGGAGATGATGTATACTACTCAGAAAAGCCTGGTTGGCAGGCAACTAATACTTTGAGTAACTCTCTTTTTTTTGTGGTAAATACCTATACTTAGGCAGGTGGGTTTTGGTAGGACAACTTAAAGTTATCCTAACATAAGAATGACATTAGGGGTCGACACATATGCCTGAAATGTAATATACATTTTCTGGGGGATGCTTTTCACTTTTTGGCACTGATGTGTTGGCACCTAATGTCATTCTTACTGATAGGTTAATTTTAAGTTATCCTACCAAATCCGTAAGGAATCCATAGGGTTCTAAATGACATCTAGAAAGGGTTATGTTTGACACAAACAAATATTTAGAAAGGTACGTTTTGGAAAGAAAAGAAAGTAAAGGAGGAGGAAACGAGAAAATGAGGAACGATTGTTACTGCTACACCTTTACTACCAGAATGGAGCCAAACAGCGCGAAATATCTCTGAGTCTCTGTCTGACAAAACTTGCGGTTGGGAATCTTGGAGGAATGCGTAGCGATAAAGGCGTCTTTTGCCACCACGCAACGCCAACACCACTTCTCTCATTTTTATTTTATTTTTTATTTTTTATTTTTTATTTGACTCTTTCAAGTCTCCATTCTATAGGTGGTCCATCTATTAAAATCACAAAGTTAACCCAACTTCTTCCCGTGAGCTTCTTCATTACCACTTTTTTGTTCTATTATTTTTCGAAGCAAATGTTCTGTAATAAAAATGCCTCTGTAGTATATATGGTAGATCATAAATAGACATGTGTTGTTTTTGGGGGGTAAAAGGGTCCACAAAAGTGTTCGGGTGAAAAAGTAGGAGGTCAATAAAAGACATCAAATTCACGTACACATCATGTGTCAATCAATGGTACACCTTTAGAGGTCTGTCTCAAAACAGACAATCATTGTCCTTTTTATAATTACCACAGGCTTTGGATAGCCCTTTGCTACACCAATAGTCACTTGGTTTGCCAGTAGAATGACTTAAATGCCCTCTTCAATCGAGGAAGGATTGTGTATGCTTCCCTTAAAAATGTTAACCTCTGCTGACATCAGAGAGGTGGACACATCAGCACTGAAAAGCGATTTACACTTTTTGGGGGGTGTTTATCACTTTTCGGCACTGATGTGTTCACCCCCTGATGCCCAGCGGAGGTTAGCATTCTTAAGGAAGACAGACAATCCTTTGCATCTCGGATCATATTTTGGTTAAAATCAAGTTAAATATAAAAGAAGTCTCAATTTTGACCATCTACACTAATGAATAAAATGATTATTATTATTATTATTATAATATAATCTAAATGCTAATTTCTTTGCCAGAGTGAAGAGTGAATAGAAGTATGTACCTGTTCAATTCAATGATAAAACCAACTTAATCTAATTTAATTGGATATTGCTCGAATCAAATCAAGATATATCTAAATCTACATTCATCGGAACAGATTCAGATCAAATTTGGACTCATTAACAAACATGGCACAAAGCAATCTACTTCACATTGCTCTTTATTCTTTTGTTGGTAGTAATAATGAGGCTATAGAGATTAAGATCATCCAACTTTTTGGATCTTCTTTTTTTCAAGTGTATGATCCATTTTAGAGGCACTCAGTTGAGATATGAAACAACCAAAATAATGGTCAAAAGTGTTGCGGAATCTAGATCACTATTTACCCTTTATTAAAGTGTTATAACAATGGCTTTTATTTTTTCCTCGAAATTTTCAAATAACTTTTTTTTAAATATAACATTATAGTTTTTTTTTTTTTTTTTTTTTTTTTATCCCCAACCGCTCTGATTCTTTAAAGGTCAAAACTAAAAATAGAATAATAAATTCGGAAGAAGGACGGATGTTACTTTTGGAAATATAAAGCAAGATGAAGGTTGTTTCCCTGCTTCTTATCCAACAAGTTCTTCTAGGGGCTTAAAGAAAGCGCGCACAGACGCAGAAACGAGAGAGAGAGAGAGAGAGCAAGCAGAGCTCCAAGTAACCTCCAACCTTCTTAATTCAACAAAGCATCGTCTAGCTTTACAGCAAAAATCCGGAGGGGGGAGGGGGGGAGGGGGGGGACTATAGTCGGAACTACTGGAATGGCTATCGACATCGAAAGTGCCCCCAGGAAACGACGCAAATATGCGGATCAGTCCGGGCAGCAGCCTCTGCTACCAGGGCTGCCAGACCACCTGGCACAGCTCTGCCTATCACTTGTTCCTCCTTCACTCCTCTACTCAGTCTGCCACTCATGGCGTCGTCTCATCTATTCTCCTTCCTTTCCTCCTTTCCTCTCTCTTTACGCTCTCCTCTCCTCCTCCTCCTCCTCCTCCTCCCAGAGCCACCACAATCATCATCAATCAAACCAAGACCAATCCAATGGAAATTCCATTGACTTCTTCTCATTCGATCCCATCTCATCGACGTGGCATCCGCTCCCCCCACCTCCACCGGACCCACGCCTCCGCCCTCTCCTCCTCCGACATCCATCCTTCATAGCCCGCAATTTACCCATCCAATCAATAACCGTCTCAGGCCATCTGGTCCTTGTTGCAGCCACCACAAACGACCTCCTCCCAGCCCTCTCCCGTCCTCTCATCTTCCACCCACTCTCCAACCACTGGCGCCTAGGTCCAACAATCTCTGCACCACGCCGCTGGTGCGCCGCAGGCTCCACCGACGGCGCGGTATATGTGGTGAGCGGCGTAGGATCACATTACAGTGGAGAGGTGGCCCGGTCTGCCGAGCGATGGAACTTGAAGAAGAAGAGGGAATGGGAGAAGGTGGCGGCACTCAAACATGGGAGATTTAGTAGGGAGGCTGTGGAAGCAGTGGGGTGGAAGGGTAAACTGTGTATGGTGAATGTGAAAGGAAATGTTGCAAAAGAAGGACTAGTTTACGACGTAGAAAGGACCATGTGGGAGGAGATGCCAGAAGGGATGTTAATGGGGTGGAATGGGCCGGCTGCGGCGATGGACGAGGATGTTATATACGTAGTGGATGAGGCCAAAGGGGTACTCAGGAAATACAACCCTCTTAAGGATTGCTGGGACGACCTCATTCAATCGCCCCGTCTAAGAGGAGCGGTGCAAATTGCCGCAGCTGGAGGGAGAGTATGCGCCATTCAAGCAGAAGCAGATGGTGCTGGAATTCTAGTTATTGATGTGGTGGCCAGCCCGCCCACAATCACGATCGTACAATCGCCGCCGGAATCGCAGCCTGTCTCGCTTCATTTCTTGCCGAGAATGTGTTGGATGGATTCCGGGCTCTGACAACCAACACCGGCTGGCAGCTTTTCCTCGGAGGAAATTCCTTTTTTTTTTTTTTTTTTTTTTTTTGTTTAATTTTAATGTTTAACATTACATATATATTTATCTCTGTAATTTTATTTTTTTTTTGGGTGCAGTGGCGATGGGTGAATGGATATATAATAGAAAGAAAAGAGAGGTTTTCAAATTTATTATATTTGCTATTTGGATTGAGGGTTAAAGACAAAGAAACTCTTTACATTTCTCTTAAAATATTAAATAATCTATGGGAGAAGTACCAAAATGATCAAACTAGTGCTCTTACTCATTACTTTTGGGTCCACGCGTTAAAAAAGCAGCGTAAGCATCCTCAAGCCAGCCTTGCTATGCTTGACAACGACAGGTATTTAAAGTGGCGTCCACCACTTGAAAGATTAGCTTGGATTAATAGATAGGCAAGACGAGAGTCCCACTTGCAAAGTGACGATGGCCGGCCGGCCCATAATTGGAAGCTCGTTGGGATTGCGCTTCTTAAAAGCTACAACTTGGAATATACCATATGACAATAGGTAAAAGCCGGTAAAAGGAATTGCAAAACAGAATCCCATGGTAAAATGTAGGAGCTCTTAGCAAAACAGGGAAACAAAACAAGCAATGTTCTAAGTTACCAACGTCAGTGGAAGTAACTAACATGACAATCTCAGCTGAAAACCAATACCCAACAGACCAGAAATATAAAAGCATGCATGCAAAGGAGAATGTTCTGATGATTTTGAATATTTTCTACGGATGGCAAATGGATGAACTGCAATATTAAATCTTTTTTTTTTTTCCTCCCATGGATACCAAATCAGATCTTAGGTGGAGTTCTAGCTTTCAGAGCTGTAGGAACCTTCACCGGCCGATGAGAGGTTTTCTTCTCGGAGCCGTCTCATTTCCTCATAGGCCCATTCTAGACCAGAGCAGTAATGGAGGGGTGGATTGAACCTGCTGTCATTGATGTCATCTGGCAAGAATGCCCCATTCTCGATCAGGAATTTGACAGCTTCCTTGTTTCGCTCTTTGGCTGCATTGTGCAACGGTGTCCCTGGTTTCAAAATCGGTAGCACCATAAGAATACAGTTAGCATATTGTAGAAACTTTTATCTAAACAAAGGATCATAATTGAATCTCTCAGACAATTTACTTTTTCACAATTCAAAAAAATAAATAAAATGTATCCATATTTCTTGCATGCATGGAAGAAATCGTTCCAATGAAAGAATAATTGTTGCTGTTGGTCATTTTTTCAATTATGACCAAAATATTTCTTTCACGGAATAATTTTTTATGGGCCGACTCTACTACAGCAGAAATAGCCATTTTTCAACTATGAGAAAAATATTCTCAGGGAAGAAATTTTTCTTTCATGGCCGATTCTTTGCTTAAGGCCAACATTATTACAGTAGAATTAGCCATTTTTTCAAATATGGCCTAAATATTTCTTTCATGATAAAAATATTTGCTTAAAGGCTAATCTTACTACGGTAGAATTAGCCGTTTTTCAATTACGGCTGAAATATTTTCAGAATTAGCCGTTTTCAAATAAGGGCGAAATATTTCTTTTATAGCAGAAATATTTCTTTCATGGCCAACTTATTACAGAAAAATTTGCCGCTTTTTTTCTTTCAAATATAACCTAAATATTTCCTTCATAATGGTAATATTTGCTTAAGGCCGATCATATTACAATAGAATTAGGTGCTTTTTAAAATATGCCCAAAATATTCCTCCATGATGGAAATATTCTCTCAAGGCCAATTTTATGAGGACAAAATTTTAAAGGCCATATTTAGCCTCCACTCAGGGAAAATCATTAGTCGATGCTCTTTACCACGGATTGTAAAGTAGCCAATGTACTTAACCATAAGTTAGTTGTTATAACTATTTAGAGCCTAATTTTGGTCTGAATAAACCAAAAATGGATGTCCCCTAAACCTTCAACACTTCTAGATGGGTTAGGAGGGGAAAAGTATAAGGTAGTAAAATGTTGGATTAAGGCTTGTTCAATTTCATTAGGGTCCTCAGAACATCTTCCACTCAATAACAGTTTTAGTGATTTGATTCATGTTCCTCCTTCCATTTGTCATTCGGTTGAAAATTTTTGTATTCCCATCCACCTCTTTAAACCACTGGATTCTTGATTTTTGTCTCCATTTAATTTCCTCATTCTTGAGGGTCTTTTCATACTCAAATTTCAACTTCCATCGTTGCTCCCATTCCAGCCCATCAAGATTCCGAGACTCCTCGACTCTGTCCAAAATATCAAGATCAAAAGATATTATGTTCTTAACCTCCTCAATGTTCCCGAACACCTCTTTGTTCCAAATTCTCAACTTTCCTTTGATAGCCTGCAATTTCTTTATGAATCTAAAACCTTGCTAGGCCCTTGTTTGAATGCACTACCACCAACCATCAACCTCGTCTTTGAATTTAGGGTGGGATAACCACATGTTTTCAAATCTAAACAGGGATGGGCCTCTTTGTAGAATAGTGTGGTGAAGTAGGATGGGGGAGTGGTCCGATATTACCCTAGTAGGGGATTATTGGGATGGGAGACCAAATAACAACTCCCATTCATGTGAGAATAAAAACCTATCTAATCTGCTACAAGATGGAGAATCTTGGAAATTAGACCATGCGAAGCTAGCATTTTGCAACAAAATATCAGATAATGCATAGTCATTCACAAAGGTATTAAAGCCTCTCATAGATTTGGTGATCCTGGATCCACACCTCTTTTCCTGCGAGAAACAAATAACATTAAATTCCCACCCTAAACACCAAGGCACATCCCAGAGTGCGTTTATATAAGACAATTCCACCCAAAAGTCTTCACTCTCGTATGGTCTAACCAGCCCACATACTGAAGATAGAGCAAATATCAAACCATCTGCTTTGTTTTGCATCTTGAGAGAGAGGGAGCAAGTCCCGGGCAAAGTTTCAATGCATTCGAACATATCCTCCTTCCAAATTATCAATTGACCTCCCAATGCCCCTATTAAAGGGAGATTGGACCATTGCTTATTTCTTACACCCCATATGCTTCCAACCCATTTAGCATCTACAACTTCAAGTTTAGTTTCCTGTAGCATGACTATATCTGCCTTGGCCAATTTCAGTGATTCTTTTACTATACACCTCTTACTTGCACTCCCAAGACCCCTAACATTCCATGATAGTATCCTCGTTGGCAACTTTCTGTACCCCTCTAGCTGGTCTACTCTCTTTGCGTCCCGAAAAACATTCATAATTGATTTCGGAAGATAAATTTATCAATTCATAACTTTTTCCTCTGCTTCTTGCCATGATGGGGGTGGATTTGATATCAAAATCTTTCTCAAACTGATCCACTTCTTCCTACATCAGTTTATACAACTCATTTTGCTGACGGCTGTTACGGTTAGAGCCCTCTGTTTCTACCATGTCTTGAACCCGAGGTAGTTGAGGGGACAGGGCATGACAGAACCAAGGCCTGGCATAGGTGTCAAACCATCTATCCAAAATCTCTTTCCCAATCTAAAGGCACCATTCAAATATCATGTCTGAAACCTAAGCCATCATAGAATCAATAGCCCACTTGACCATGTTGTTGCAAACCGGCCCAACTTCCTCAATTTTCAAAACATTTGACTGATCGTCCATGGTACCAATCTCCTACACAAAATTAAATTGGGGCGGGGGAACATATTGGGGAGAAGAAAGGTTGAGGGGGAGAGGGAGGAAGAACTAGAAGATGACACACGATATAAAGGGATAGAAAGTGAAATAGAATTGGGGATAGGATTTCCTGAAGCCGAACACACATGGACTTCATTGATTTGAGATTGAGAGTTGGAGACAGCTTCTGGCAAGCAAGAGGGATTACGTTGGGGAGAAGCATTGCTTGTGAATCTGTTGGACATTACGCCCTCAATGGTGACTAGAGATGGTGCCTTCTTATCATGGCCATTGTTTAACCATTCCAAAACTGGAGAAACACCATCCACCATCTCATCTAGCCTTTTGTTGGATCAAGAGCGACATGTTGGATCGAGAGTCTACATGCTTCCGCTTCCAGATGACGACGATCCTAACTCCTCCGTTTCATCATCCGAAGAGTCCTCGTCGACCAGAGATTTTCTATAAAACCGTGGGTTCGATCTTTTAGACGCATTACCAGGATTCTTCTCCAAATACATCAGCCTCCTATCGTTACCAATGCCTTGCATGACCTCATGGGAATAACATCTCTCCGGCCTCAGCCCCTTTGAATATTTGATACGTTCAGCTGGAGGGACGTATTTCCCAAATATCAACCCTTTCGCACTTCCCTGCATGAGCGAAGATTCTGGGGGGAGTTGCTTCTTCCCTGATTTCACCTTCTCCTGGGACGATGACTCCACTCTATATTGGGTTCATACTTTACCTCTTTGCCGAAGACCATTATTACTGTGTAAAAGAATAGAAGGCCTCGGGCCTTGACCATGGTATGTTGTTGTCTCCCGACCCAAAGGCCCATAATCTGTATGAACCCTAGGGTCCATATTTTGGGTCCCATTATATACTGATTGGGCGAAAACTCCACGAGCCCAACTTCATTCTCTAGTGTTTTATAATTCAAAAAACCACTCGTCACAGTTTCCCATGTTGTTAGGCATTGACGCTGACCCCAAGCCCACTTTTTCTTTTCCTTTCCTTTTCCTCTCGACACATGTTCGTCCATCATCTTACTCCCTATCATCGTTTCCGTTCACTGCCTAGAGGATGTAAACCATTGGTGGAGTGGAACACACACTCCGACACATAGTCTTGGTCAGGGTCGATCCCATCAAGAACCGACACCCATATTCGGTGGTGGCAGCCTTTTCCCATAGATGTATGACCCTGGGAATATCAATTGAGCAGGACGTTCGAACCAGAATTATGGCCTTTGTCAAATCCAACAAATTTTCTGTCGCCTGGGAAATCTTTAACAAACCCCCACATGAATCACCCATCACCGAGAAGACCTCAGGAGTCCATAAATGATGGGGGAGGCCACTCAGCCCTAACCCACAACCTAAAGCATCGCATTTAAAGTCAAGAGCATTCACACTCAATGACCATTTGTAGAAGTGACTTGGGGGGTTCTGGCTAAGCAACCTATCAATCGAGGCTTTTGATGGAGGGAGGTGGTAAAGGACCGCTTTCTGACTATTGAAAGGGTAAACTATTGAAAGGGTAAACGGTAATAGGCATTTGCAAAACTTATTGAAGGGTACCACACACCTCATTCCAGTCCGGCCATTTCTCCTTTATTTCGCAGACCCAGGAGGAGTCCCATACCGACGTCGACATCTTCTCCATCCACAATGGATGATCCGACCATTCCGGGGGGGCTCTTCCAGGGGTGCAGATTCGGGGTGGTCCAAGGATTCATCTTCAGGGGAACATCAACCAGAGCCGGACATTTTGATTTCTCCCGTAAAAGGAAAGATACAAAACCCTCCCATCTCGTCCCCTCCTTACCTTCAGGGATGCATAGACGAACACCACTGCGATTTCCCAGCAAATAACTGATGGAAATGAATCTGCCCCGATCATTCCTCCTGACTTCAATTAATAAAGATCTATTAGGTTGTCAACCCTTAAGTTTTCACATAGTCCATGCCCACACGGGTTGGGACTGATTACCGCCCCAAAATGGCATCTCAAGACAACAACCAAGCCAATATTTCAAGAAAACTGAGGGACCACATAAGTGCACAAGTGGAGTGATGCACAACAAACCAAAGAAAGATTGTTAACCTATGGGTTATGGGCCCAAAAAAATATATACTTGGAATGATCTTTATAAATATACCAACAACCCCAAGTTTAAAGACACTAATAATGGCTAAATCAGTAGGGATTCAAAACATTATTACAAGGATCAATTTAGGTAAAGGATAGATCTCAGGTATAAAAGAATGGGTTCAGGTATTGGTCTGAAATCAGAGAAACAGGGCATACTCATGGGACTGTATATTAGTCTCTAATCAGGTACTCTGTTGGGGCTGATTGCAGGGTCTTGAGGAGTAAAAAGTCTGGGCAGGTCAAGTCCTTGAATAAGGTCAGTAACAGGGTATGTGTAATAGGGGATAAAGGCTGGATTCCTGGGACCGTTTGACAGATTTAATGGTTCAATAGGGCTGCTAATTTCAGGGACTACAAAAGGGTATAACAGGGATGGACTTACAGGTTCTGGGTGCTGGTTTCAGAGGGGTTCATAATACTGACATCAGAATCTGATGTGGGAAGTATTATAAGCAAAACAATGACTGAATTCTTATCTGAATAGGTCTGATTTCTAACTAATGATATAACAGAAAACAGCAAGATCTGGCCCTGGTTTGGACTTATAACAGGGTACTGAGAAGGCTAAACAGTATCCAAAGGGGTGCTGTTTTAGGAGTAACGACAGCAAGTTTTGGCCTCTGATTCAGACCTACAACAGGGTATGAATGAGATTATTCAGTTCTTAGTTCAAGGTCTAAAACAGGGGGGAAATCAGGGATGGATTATGGGTCTAAAGGGGATTTAACTCAGAATATAGAGAATTAATTTTCTGTGATGTCATGGGACAGAAACAAGGTGGGATGTCTTGGGACAGCAACAAGACAATAACGGGACTGACACAGGATCACCCGTGGGTATAGAATTCTGGGTTTTATGGGGTTTAGTGGATGGGAAACAGTGGAGGAGATGGAGAAAGATTTATGACAGGTTGTGGTTCAAAAACTTGATCAAGAAAGGGTTTCTTGATGGGATTTGAATGGTTCTTAATGGCAGAAAACACAGGACAGCAAGTAAACTTGAAAACAAGAAAGATGAAGAAGATGATGATGATGAAGAAGAAGATGAAGAAGATAAGAGAGAGAGAGAGAGAGAGAGAGAGAGAGAAGATTACCTGGATTTGAAGAGGAAGATCCTATCTCTCAAAAAGCCAGCTCTAAGTATCCCACTTAGAGTTCACGGCATCCCACCATGAAAGTATCCAAGTCGTGTGATAGAGAACTCCCAAGTCGCGGGGAGCAAACATCCAGAAATTTTATTAATATTCTTCATGTCATGTACAAAGAAGAACCTCTCCTTTTAAAAAGCAAATAAACAAAGAAATAGAAACTAACCAAAAGACTCCTAATCGAGGGTTTCAAAATCCCATTTTCTAAAAAAAACAAATACTAAAAATTTGGCCCAATCGTGGCCCTCTTGGAAACTCACGACCAAACCTTATGTTGATTTAAAAGATGCTTCCTGAAAAAGCCCAAAAACAAAAACACTAATCCCTTTCATGTCCTACCTCTAATACATTATAAAATATGAACTAAACAATAAAAGACTTCCAAGAGCAAGTAGGCAGCTCTCTTGGTGTAGCATAGGTGTTCTTCCATGGCCTTTCCCAGTGGACCCCACCATGACCCATGTGGGCCCGTGTCCTCCAATGTCCGCAGCATGGAGGCACACATGACTACCCATATGGCCCAAATACAAGCTATGATAGCACAATCCACAAGGGAACTCACTGCTAGGATAGACTCCATAGAAGTTTTTCCTAAGGTGAAGATTCCGTGGAAGGAGATAATCTACGAGAACAAGGCCGAGTGTATAACCCTAAAAGAGGGTGAGGTCGAGTTAGACCTATACCACTAGTTGTTGAACAAGACACTGGTGATTATGACGGCACAGTCATGAGGTTAATTAAAGTTGAGGCTCCTACCTTTGATAGACATCTAGATCCTAGAGCCTTCCTGGATTAGATTTCTCAGATGGACCACTGTTTTGGGTGGTATGAAATGTCAGAAGCACGAAGAGTCCAGTTTTCCAAGATGAAGTTGGTAGATCAAGCCAAGCTTTACTAGACCACAATGGAACGCAAGCTTCAGACAAGGCAAGAAGAGACTATCAGTTATTGGGATGAAATGAAGGAGAAACTGAGAGAGGGAGTCCCTAAGATAGGGAAGCATGTCCTTCATTGATTACATCACATGCTTTGACGAGTATATGATGAGATGCAATGTTATCGAAGATCCCTCCGTTACTTTGTCCAAATTCAAGATGAGACTACAACCAAAACTTCAGAAGAAGCTGATTCCCTACATTGTTACCACCCTAGAGGAAGCATATAGGATGTTATAGGAATTACAACAATACTTTAGATCCCAAGCCCCACATACCTTTGACCCTCGTTGTATTAACCCTGGACCAAGAGTGTCAACATGAAGTCCTTATGTTGAGGAACAGTCCTCTTGCAGACTAGTTAGCAATCCCAAACCTAACCCTCAGCTTGGTAAGAGTAAGGGAATTGCCCAAGGAAATCCGCGAACAATTGACTCATACCAATGCCAAAGATGTGGTGGGCGTGGCCACTTTGCAACTTAGTATCCCAATAAAAGAAATTCCAACTTGCCTATAGAGGGAACTGAAGAAGAATGTGATCCTAGGGAAGATGACATTAGTGATCAAGACAACGATAGATTAGAGGGTAAAGTCTGTTGTGGTTACAAACCCCTAGTGATGAGGAGATAGAAAGTGAAGAGGGACACTACATATATTGGAGTCATTTGGCTATACTTATTCACCTAACCTACCCTTTTTAGTGGTGAGATGTGCCCTCAACTAATAAAAGCCTGAGAATGAGTGGCATAGAACCACCATCTTTTACACCTATGCCAAGTGTGGTGCCTACCCTTGTTAGTGGTGAGATGTGCCCTCACCTAATAAAAGCCCGAGAATGATTGGCATAGAACCACCATCTTTTACACCTATGCCAAGTGTGGTGAGAAAAGCTGCAAGGTAATCATTAATAGTGGAAGCTGCACAAATATGATTTCCGCCAATACTGTTAAGTGTTTGTAGCTCTCACTAGTTCCCCACCATCGACCTTACCGAGTAGCGTAGGTGGATACATCCTTCAGACTTGTTTCCCATAAGTGTTAGGTCTCCATAAAGTTTGCTTCATACAAGGACATCTTATGGTGTGATGTGGTGCCGATGGATGTGGACCACATTATACTTGGTCAGCTCTAACAGTATAATCGAGATGTGATGATGTATGGTTGATCCAACATATGCACATTCGATTTCAATGGCAAGAAGATCAAGTTAGTTCCACACCCACTGAAGGCAGAGCCTGAGGTGAAAAATAAAGTGGAAAGGAGCAAAAGTGTCAAGGAAAATAAAACTAAATCTCTTCACATCATTAGCTCAAAAGAGTTAAGAGCAAGAGATCAAAGAAGAAACCATAGTCTTTGCCTTAAAAACCATAGAGGTTTCTCTTGAGTCTATTGTTGAGTACCCTCCTAAAGTAAAGCCAGTTTTGAGGGAATTTCGATATATGTTCCCAAAAGATTTACCAGACAAGCTTCCACCCATGCGTGACATACAACGTGCCATATATTTGGTTCCAGGGGTGACATTGCTTAATCTACCTCACTATAGAATAAATTTCATTGAGCATGTTGAATTGAAGAAGTAGATGAGTTACTACGGAAGGGATTCATCTGAGAGAGTTCAGCCCATGTGTCATGCCTACACTCCTCACTCCAAAAAATGATGGTTCACGGAAAATGTGTGGATAACAAGGCCATAAATAAAATTACGGTACGATGTCGGTTTCTCATCCCTAGGCTTGATATGATGGCAGGTGTCACTATCTTTTTAAAGATAGATCTTCAGAGTGGTTACCACCAGATTCGTATACGCCAAAGGGATGAGTGGAAGACCGCCTCCAAGACGATGAATGGGCTATTTGAGTGATTAGTCATGTCCTTTAGACTTTCCACTGCTTTATGTACATTTACAAGGGTTATGACACGTGTTAAGGAAATTTATTAGCAAGTTTTTGGTTGTCTACTTTGATGATATCTTGATATATAGCTCTAACAAAGAACAACACTTGAACCACCCAGGAACTCTATGATCTCCTCAGAAAGGAGAAACTATACGTAAACTAAAGAAGGGTGCATTCATGACTTCACAAATAATCTTCTTAGGTTTTGTCATATTTGCTAAAGGGATGTTCGCCAACCTTGAAAATGTCAGAGCTATAGTAGAGTGGCCAGAGCCTAAGAATATCCATGAGGTTCGTAGTTTCCATGGTTTAGATACCTTATATAGGCAGTTCATCCGTTCCTTTAGTACAATGATGGCCCCAATTACGGATTATATTCGAAAAAGGGAATTTCACTGGACTAATGCAACATCTAAAGCTTTCGAGGATGATTGAAGCTCCAATCATGCACCTTCCAGACTTTTCCAAAGTCTTTGAAGTGGCATGTGACGCATCTACTGTCGGGATATGCAGAGTTTTGTGTCAAGAAGGACATCCAATAGCCTATTTTAGTGAGAACTTAAATGAAACCAAAACAAAAATACTCCACCGACAACAAGGAATTTCATGCAGTGTGCAAGCTTTGAGGTATTAGAGACATTACTTATTATCATAAGAATCTGTGTTTTTCTCCGACCACAAGGCTTTAAGATACCTTGGCTCACAAAAGAAGCTTAACCCAAGACATGCAAAATGGATTAAGCTCCTTCAAGAGTACACTTTTGTACTCAAACAAAGCTGGTGTAGAGAACAAACCCATAAATGCTTTAAGACAAAAGACAGACTTACTGCACTCAATAAGGATCCAAATGACTAGGTTTGAAAAGCTTAAGAAAGATTATAATTCCCGCCCAAACTTCGGGGAGTTGTATGCCTTCTAACTAAGTGATTAGTCTAGGAGCAACAAAGACTACATACTACAAGATGAGTATCTTTTCAAAGGTACGCAACTGTGTATTCCCCACACCTTATGCACAATTTCCTTATTTGATAATGGCATGTAGGAGGCATTTTGCCACCATTTTGGTTGAGACAAGACCATCATTCTTGTTAAGGATTGATTTTACTGGCTAAGTCTCAAGCAAGATGTGACTAGAATTGTTGAGCAATGTAAGACTTGCCAACTGGCAAAGCAAAGGAAGCAAAGTTCTAGATAATATACTTATTTGTCAATTCCTCACACTCTATGGCAAGATGTGACTATGGACTTTGTATTAAGCCTACCCCAGATCCCTAAGCAGCACGATTTCATCTTTGTTGTTGTGGATTGTTTTTCTAAACTGGCATATATTATTACTTGTTCGAAAACATCAGATGCATCTAAGATTGTCAAATTATTCTTTGATGAGGTTGCACAACTTCATGGGGTTTCAAAGTCCATAGTGTCTGATCGGGATGTCAAGTTTGTTAACTACTTTGGAAGACAATATGAAAGATGTTGGGTACACGTCTCCAATTCCCATACTCTTACCACCCTCAAACTGATGGTCAAACCAAAGTGGTAAATAAAAGCTTAGGGAGTCTATTGCGCTATCTTGTTGGTGATCATCTTAGGTCATAGGATATTGTATTGCCCATAGTTGAGCTTGCATATAACAATTATGTCAATAGGTCAACAAGCATGAGTCCAATTGAGATAGTCATTGGTTATTAGCCTAAGACACCTATCGACCTTATTCTCATGTCAGCTACCCACAGACCATCAAAGTCTACAGTTGCATTTGCACAGCAAATTTATTCATTGTATGAAGAGATCAAGAGAATTACTATGAGCAATGAGAAATATAAACAATTAGCTGATTTTCATCGAATACATCGAGAGTTTCAGAAGGTAGATGAGGTAATGATTTGACTCAAACTTGAGCGATTCCAACCAAGAGTTTCCAAGAAAACACATACACGTAGTTTTGAACCATGTAAACTCTTAAAACGGGTTGGACCAAATGCTTATATTATTGATTTACCCTTAAAGTTAAGGATTAGCTCAACATTCAATGTTGAAGACCCAGTCTCATACCACATCCCAGAGTCTCTTTTTGTCAACCCATTTGTACATCCATAGTTCCCATGCCCCATTCCTTAGCCTACTCCACTACTAGCCCAAAGAAGAGAATAGATTGAGGACATTTTGGATGAGTAGATAGTGTCCAACAGACAAGGTGGCTACCAAAAGTACCTTGTCAAATCGAAATATAGGTCAGAAATTGACAGTTTGTGGTTGACTCAGCGACTAGATCCAAGCTTGTTCGAGAGGTGCCAAAGCTTTATTTCACTAGAGGCAAACCCTTCTCAAACGCGGAGAGTTGATAAGGACATCAATCCACGTGGCAAGCTAGTTGCCTAAGGACATACCAATGTAAAACGAGAGGTCTCCTCTCTATTTGGATCGAGTAGGCCCTTGGATGGGTCCCACAGTCCACGGTTTGAGTAGATTATGGAGGACTTATGAGTGAGTCGTGTGAGGTGTTTGGAGGCAGCATTATGCTTTAATCATATTTATCTTTTTTTTTATTTTAAACATTATCCATTGTTATTATGTTATATCTAGGATTAGTGTATTTCAACAACAATGAATAAGGAGTTATTTGCAAATTAGATTGTTTTTAAGAATGCTATGTAATTAAATGGGGAAGGAATTTATTGAAATTAGAAGATGGAATTTTATTAAGAGTGTTTTGGTTATGTCGTGGGATATAAGACTAAACCCTATTGTTTTTTTTTTTATTCATGTGATATTCAATAAAGAATTCTCTGTTTTAAACCCAAGGCCGGTGATCTTAGCATTTTCTTCTTCAAGTTTTATACCTAACTTGAAACCTGGTCAAGGACTTTCCAGGTTGTGAGTCAACGATTTTCTCACACATGTATATCCCTCTTTTCTTCTTCTCTCCCTCTTCTTTATTGTTGTTTTCTTCTCTTTTCCTTGTTATTTTAAATATGCCATTAAAGAACCCATTAAACCTTCTCCAAGAACCTTTCTTTTTTGGTTTCTTGAAGCCTAAATGATGAGGACATCTTACCACGTAGCAAGTACGGGATGATGTACCAAAGTAGGAGAGTCTCGGTGAGCCTTTTTACGGACTAAAACACATTTGGAGTCTATCACTTTGATCCGGGATCAATTTGGAGGAGTTTCAAGCTATTTGACATCTTTCAAGGCATGTGGGGCCCACTTTCCATATTTGTGGGTCACATGTGCAAAACTTATGGTTGGATGACATGTTGATGTTTTCTTTTATGTTTTGTTTAATTTTTATGCATCTTTCTTTCAGTTTATAGACACTTTTGTGTCTAGTAGAGATTAAGACATAGGTGGTATTATTTTTTTTATGCTGGGTATAATAGGAAAAGGCCCTAAATAAGCCTTTCCTTTGATGTGGTCGACCAAGAGAAGGAGGGATCGTATTTGAGGTTTCTATTTTTCCATTTTTGGTTCTAATTCATGTAAACAAAGGGCTTGGCCCTAATTTTATGGTTTATAAATAAAGAGGTGGACCCTTGTGGTTGACACCCATTACCTACAAAAAATATATAGTCTTTTGAAAGCTTTGCTCTCAAGCTCTTCACATGACTGAAGTGAAACCTTTCTCTCTTACATGCCAAAACAAGGGATTTGGTTGGTGATTTCCAAAGATTGGGGTTGGTGATTTCCTCAAGGTACTTATCTACATCTCTTCTTCTCAATCTTCTTCTTCCTCTTCATAATTTCTGGTTTCTTTGCTGCCAACCTTCACAACCACCCACATACACATTCATATACCTCCCTACAACTCCATCTTCATCTCCACCATCTCCTAGACCATCTCTACCCAGCCGGCCACCTTATCCATGTTCCCTTCATATTCTCTCATCACCAACACTCCCCTAGTTATCCCATACCAGTCGGACAAATCATTAAACACCCAGATTTTTAGTTTTTTCATAAAGAAAATCACCTGCCTGCTGCCCAGAAAATTGTCCAGCAAATTATAATATTGGGTTTTGGAGTATTTGGAGAGGGGAACAAATCCCTATACCTGTAACTGCTATAGAAGCAAATACCCAGGTGCTTTGGTGGAAGAAAGTCCAAAACCCATGACCATACAGGCCTACGATCAGGCTGTTCTACCAGCGTTTTGATTCCTTTCAAGGTTAATATTCTCTCTTGCTTGAGGATCATCATCTACCACTTCTATACCAGAGAAGCTACACATGGAGCACTTGTATTCTGATCATGGGTGGCTGAAATCCCCTTTATTTCCTTGAAGATTGAGCTGTGATCAGATTTATACCTATAAGGTGTTTGATGAAATACTTGAAAGAGAGCTGCTTGAAGAACTAGGTTCTAGTTCGTGGGCTGGTTCAAGGCTGAATTTAGGAAGGTATTCTACCAAGTTGATCCACTGTGGTGCTAAATAATGGACTCTTATTTCATCTACCAGCTGCTGCCCAAGACTCTACAAAGGTACTATTAGTGGTCCACTGATGGGGGACCCTTTCTAAACCTCTAGAGTCATTCATATACTGCTGTCCAGGTTTGATCACTCCACATCTGCCTCTAGCCCTACTTACTACCACTCCTTTGCTTTCCATGGATATTATGACTACAGACCATGGTTGCTATGCCTATCCTTAGACCATAACTTTGCTGCCAGCACCTATCTTTTTTTCTTTTTTCTTTTTTTTTCTTTTTTTTATAACCTACCATCACACCCTCTTTTGTATGGTTTTCCATATCAATTGTTTAGTTGATTTTTAATATAGATAGGAGTTAGTAAGTTCTTAGTTTTCAGAGTGCATATATGCTCTCTACTTGTTCGATTTGGTAGTTTCATTTAGTATTATTGCTAGTCCTCTTTTGTCGTTATTTTCATGCACTTGATAGAATAGGAATCTGGTTTATGGTTTAAATGGCTATTTGATTTGTTTGTGAATCTCTATGCACTCCATTCTTCTCATGCATGCTACATCACTAAACCTATAAACCAGCCTTATCCACCAATTCCTTGCTGGTTTCCTTGACCTAAACCAAAAGAAACCTTCCCTACACCCTGCTATACCCTGCCGCAGCATTCCTCCATCACTCCCAGTGTTTTCTTCCATCAAGAATCAACGTCCCCAAAAGTTACAGACCTGCCAGCCTCTTATGCCTAACTCTCCCAAGTTCCGAACTCCAAGAAAACTCTTTCCCTATAAATCCTACAGCCTGCACCACCCTTGAAACTCATTCTCAGAGTTTGAGACCTGAAACCTTATTCCCTCCCTGTATTATCTCTTGTGGCAGCTCTTGGAAGTAGTTCTCTTATTGATTTCAGACTGTGGATTAAGTTTTCATTGGTTTAGCTGAAGATTTCAGATCTGTTCTTATACCTTTTTTGCGGCTGAATCAGCATCAAGGTTCTTCTTTATAATCTGTGGTTATTTGAATTGGTTTCTGCGATTTCATAGTACACTTATCAGCCCTGTTAGTAGCTATTTGAAGCCTCTTTCTGCTCAGATTACAGCTTTAAAATACCCTGTGATTCAACCTGAAATCAGCCACTTGTTAACCTCTGCGTGAAGATACTATCAGTCCTTAAACCTAGACCCAGTTTACCCATGTTCGAGTATCATCCATTAAGTCCAACCATACAGCCCTGTTTGTTTTTTATCCCTCTGTTCTGAACCTAATCAGCCCACATAAGTCCTATACAACCCTGCTGTTCTCAGCTTTATACCTAAGGCCCAACAGTCTGAATACTCTTAAATCTGAACCGCATAGACCCTAGTATCCCTTGTTGTTTCACTCTGGATAGAGCCCATTCTGACCCCTATTTTGATCCAAAGTTGAGCCTTATTGAGCCTACCCGAGACCTGTTATGTGACCTTGTTTTACTTTGTTTACTGACTCAAATTTGGTTCTGTTTTAGCCTCCTATTTCAGCCTTGTTTAGGTTTATTTCATTGAATGTTTACAGTTTTTCCGAAGCCTGAAGGTAATTAATTTATTTTGCACTTAAATCTGATATTGTTTTCATTCTTTATTTGGTTCAAATATTCATTCTAGAGTTGATTCATTACTTGATTTCCTAATTGAATTTAATTTATTTAAAGTGTGCTTGATTGAGAGTAAGAATCTACTTTCACATTTTTTTTGTTTGGTGTAATCCCTAAAATCTTTTATTGTATATGAATGTACATGCATCCTACGTCAATTTGGAACAAAATGATGGTTTGTCATCTGCCGCACATCCTAAAATTTCAAATCATAGCACCTCAACTATTCATTTTGTGCCATTAGTCTTAATCTTAACCGCCTGATCGATTTTGGCGTTAACATTATCCAAACAATTGAATTCTAAATTTAAAGAATTCAATATTATGGTTTCCATTTCTGCGGAAGTTCAATTCTATGGGGTAATTCCAATTCTGCAAATCCAAACGCAATGGCCATTTTGTCAACAAAGCAAACATACAACCACCTTTATAATGACCAAAACATCATTGGAAAAGGTAAGGAATCTACACTTGGATTATCAGAATCAAGAGATGTGAACATGCAACGGTCAAGAGCAAATGATTAGATTGGCCCCACTATGTGAGAACCAGGTCAAAGAATCAATACTTTTTCAGAAAGTGGAGAATCTATAGAACAGCTCAAAATACACACCAGCAAAAAATGCATGCACTACTTGAGGTAGGAGGTATTTTTAATGTAAAAGCTCTCCCCTAGGTTGAACCTATCAATCCATGGCTCCCAAAACCTGTTCGTCAATGTCCAGCTAATCTGTTTATAGATAGAATTATCATCCATCACACCCCAACTACATATTTTAAGTTAAAGCCTTGCAAACATATCCAAAAGAAACATCACCCATTAACATCACACCCCAACTAAATATTTTAAGTTAAAAGCCTTGCAAACATATCCAAAAGAAACATCACCCGTTAACATAGTACTTAGAAGGACAATGGACTTTCCCTTTGGGCTGTTTTGGGAATTTTACATCTCTGTCAGATGGGTCATTAACGAGCCTGAAACCCATGTTTGACGTTTCCGGTTGCAACCACACACCCCCCCCCTCTGCAAAAATAAGTCAAAATTTGGGCCACATAAATACCAAGCAGAAGCCCTCTCATGACAAGCTTGAACCAACCCCCTTGTTCCACTTTTTTGGGTTTTCTAAAACGGGCCCTGAAGTTCACAAAGATGTACAACTTCTGAAGTTTGATTTGGGCCAGCTAAGCATATCATGAAGGGGACAACCGTGTGGTCCACTAGATTGGTACTACCATATGGGGTAAATGAGCATTATCCAAATGAAAACTATTCTACTATTTGGAGTTGTAAAATGCAGCGTATTTGGTTAGCTTTCCAGGAGATGAAATTGTCTACAGCCCTAAATCACTTTACAGTCCAAACGGTCCTATCACAGCCACACACACACACACACAAAAAGCTGTGATTTGACGCCCTCAAGACTTGAATATCACATTTGAGTCAAAGCATAACTACTTTTGTGGCTGTGATATGCCCATTTGGACTGTAGAGAGATTTAGAAAAGTAGACAATTTCCTCTCGCTTTTTTTTTCAGCCAAGCGAAAAACAAAATAACTTCGAACACCAGGCATTGAACTCAAGCTTGTTACCACGTCAGGGGACTGGAGGGTATAAGTATAAATCATGAACTTTACCCAATGAGTGGTTGTTAACAAAACAAGCAAACTGAAGGTCAAATGAGGATTACTTGTACTAGCTGTTACTGTCCTAACTTTGTCTGAGGAAAATTGAAATCCCTATAAAATATGATCAAATGGACCTAAGTCAAGCACAACTAGAACCTTCAAGGTACCTACTTGAGGTGCCTACTAAGTTAATATTTTTGTCACTAAAGCTGTGCTTAAGGGTAACTCTGCCAGTATATTTTTGTACTGCCAGTTCCATGCCAGATAGAGGAGGATTGCATCAGGTTAAAGGCTGTAAACACCCACTCAAACCATTATTTAAACACAAATCCTGAAAATAAGTTGTTTCAACCTTATGCTAGGGTGTTCCCTAGAAGCAACGGTCTGCATCAACACCTGGATGAGATGACAATTAGGCAAAGTTGTGCTTTAGGGTAGATCAGTTGGGACTGGAACCAACATGGTCACAGTACAGAACCATTAATTGAGCCACAGAGTAAACATCTTTTAATGGATTTGTTTGTTAAAGTTTCTGTAAGTGATACTTACAGCCACAAGCACCCTTTGTTCTCGCATCAATGTTTGCACCATGCTCAAGCAACTTGTCCATGACCTTGAGATGACCACCCCGAGCAGCAAGGTGGAGAGGAGTCACCCCTTGTGATTTGGGTCCCCATGCAGGCACATTAACATCCATACCTTCATCCAGAAGTCGCTTCACCTGAGAAAGGAAAAACATAATTCCAACGATCAATTAAGCATAGGAAAATTCCTTGCGCTAAAGGAGCAAAGAACATTCACTTATATTCCCATTTAGCATGTACTGTGCAACTTTAATAAATAGATTACATGACAAACAAGATTTCTCGGATTGATCAGAATGAGCTTTTTAACCAAAAGTTTATGTGCAAGTTCATTACATTCTAGCCTCAACAGTATGGGGCAGAAAACAAATATTGTGCTATTTTAAAAAATTAGTATATTATTTACCTATAGTTAAACTTGAAAGTTATGACTATGTAGGATTTAGTACAAGACATGTTAGATATCTGTCCCGAGCGAGGGGGGAACAAATAGAGTTTTACCTGGCTAGTACAAGACAGGTTATATATATATATATATAACTCCGCCAATGTTCAGACATTGCCAGTCCCAAGCCCAGATAAAGGAGGAGGGTTGGCGTTAGGTTGAGAGCCGGCTTTAAAAACCCCTTCAAACCATATAACATGAATCCTAAAAATACGTTATTTCCATCTAATACTAGGATGTACCATTTAAGCGATGCACCTCATTTCCCGGATGTGGCGAAAAATTGACGAGGGGCGCCTCATTCCCCGAATGTGGTGAAAAATTGGCAAGGGGCATTGCATCAGCGCCCGGATGCAATGATAAATATGCAAGGGTTCCCACACCATGGGAGAGTGTGGGTAAAGAAGTCAGTCCAAGAGAGTAGGAATCATTTAGCAACATGGAACATAGGAACCTTAACAGGTAAGAGTTTAGAGTTAGTGGACACTATGAAAA